>CAAKHC010006942.1:0-16561 GCA_901007825.1 Macroramphosus scolopax
GTTTTCTGGTTGTCATAGTTGTTTATCCTCTCACGAGTGGCCAGGACAAGAGTGTATCGAGACGGAGTCAAGACCAGGACCAGAGTGTATCAAGACCAAGTCGAGACCAGGACCAGAGTGTATCGAGACCAGGACCAGAGCGTATCGAGACCAAGTCGAGACCAAGATTTTGAGGGGTTGAGACCAAGTCAGGACCTGGACCAGACCACTTCAGATCCCAACATGCAAACCATCAGCACTATTCAAATCGATCTGAGTAATCGAAGTTTCCAGCAACCAAGTATGTGACAATAAGTACAAGAACATTTAGTGATATCCCCTCAGTTCGGTCTCAAGACCTAGACCGACTTCGAGTACCACAACCCACCCTCTCACAGATTAAAAAAATCATCTCTAAAAGAGACTTTCTAAAACATTCAAAGTATTGAACTCTGTCTGATGAGTGTGGACTTACCCATCGGCGCTGATTACTGGGTGCCTGAGCTCCCGAGCACCCACTGGCAAATTACACTATGTGCCGTGAATGTTGTTAGTGCCCGAGCGACGAGTGGTCGGAAGTCTGTGTTGTAATCCAAATGATGTGGATTCTCAATCATTATTTCATGTCTATAAGCACACGAATTAGGCGCTTAGGGCACTCATGAGAAGTCATGACAGTTGGCACACTTGGTGCAAGTGGCTCTCTGATGGTCCTCGGGGGTGTGTGTGTGTGTGTGTGCGTGTGAGTGTGTGTTTCACAACATAATTTGATCTTCATGACTTTGACATTGCGTGGTCTTCACTTGATATAAACATGTCTTGATGTGTTGAATGGCAGGCAGCACTACGTTAGTACTGTATCAACCGGTCATGCGGTTATTGAAGGTCCACACTCCTGAACGCACCCCTGTGACATTCATACGCCGCACTTATACCGCCACCTGTTGTTTCAACAGGCGGGAATCTGCACTGTGAACTACCCCGACAGGTATTTAAAATGTTTCGCGTATTCCCAACACAAAATCTTAAAGTTACATATGACGTTTCAACCAGGGTTTATACGGCAGGCGCTCGACGCCAAGTCAACCAGGAAGTAGGAAGGTATATCTCATGTGCCAAACAGTATTATATGGCAGGTACTCCACGCCATGTCAAACAGGAAGTAGGAAAGTGTATCTCATGTGCCGAACAGTGTTATATGGCAGGTACTCCACGCCATGTCAAACAGGCAGTAGGAAGGTATATCTCATGTGCCAAACAGTGTTTATATGGCAGGTACTCCACACCATATCAAACAGGAAGTAGAAAGGTATATGTCATGTGCCAAACAGTGTTAATATGGCAGGTACTCCACGCCATGTCAAACAGGCAGTAGGAAGGTATATCTCATGTGTCAAACAGTGTTATATGGCAGGTACTCCACGCCATGTCACACAGGAAGTAAGAAGGTATATCTCACGTTTCAAACAGGAAGTAAGAACGTATATGTAACGTGTCAAACAGTGTTATACAGCAGGTACTCCACGCCATGTTAAACAGGATGTAAGGATAACTCAGCGATGTTTTGGCAGATCAGCTATGAGGCATAGCTATAACATAGTTACACATAGCAAAGCCTGCGTAACGCTGCTCAGAGTCGTAATTAACCTGCTGTGATTAGTGCCTGTGGTTGCCAGAGTGGTAAGAACATACATCCCTAGGACGGCTAATGGATGATTCATTAAGTGCACGTCCTCCTGGAGAAGCACCTTTCTTCTGGTGATTAAGTCTGCAGAACTAATTGCTCTGCTTGTTAATCCATGTACTGATTTCTCTATTATCATTATTATTGTCATGTTGATATGCTGGGATTTCTCGGCACCTTTGGACTTACCTACCGGGGTTCAGCAGTGTTTTCCTTAAAGGAACCCGAGTTCACTCCAAGTTGAGGTGAACGTTTTAACCTCTTGCTCATCGCACTCTGACGGAATATGACCGATGGAGCAAGGAATGTAAGAACCCTGGCACCTGCGCTGACAGCTCCCTCCATCCTCCACTTGTCAGTGTCAGCAGTGCCACCTTCAATTACGTAGGATATTGCTAATGATTATACATTGTGTGCGAATGCAAATGTGTGCCAGGAAGTTTCGTGATATTAGGCTGGAGTCAGTTGTAGCATGACTAATGATGTTCCGAATGAAGGGTGGACTTCAATGAGTGTCTTAAAAGAGCAGAAGAGATTTTAATTACTCATCCGTCTTGGCTGCCGGTGTGACATTCAGTCAGGACCTGGACAGAAGTCAATTACACTGATGATGTGCGATCTCCATATCTGGCTGTATACCTTGTGTCTGGGCCGACCTTGGAAATGGCAGATAGTCAAAGCTCATTGTGTTAAAAATCAGAGTGGCCGGAAAAAAAAAAGAAGTTAGAAATCAAGAGTACAGGAACATTGTTAGGCTGCACAGGAGTAGGCGAGTACAGTCAACGCTGAAGGAGCTTGATTACCCTCACTTGAGCTGTGAGCAATTTATGTTGAGTAAAAGTAATTATTCTCTCATGCATTCATTTTTAGTCAGCCACCTTTCGGCTATTTATTGCAGCGTTTTGAGTGTATAGAAGCACGTGGACGGACTCCTGGCGGCGTCACCACCTACAGCTGCACTGGCGGAGAGCTGTTTTACACAGGAAGTCAGTCGCTCGGAGTCTATTTGTCTTTTGTAATTACCATTCAATAAAGAAAAAAAAAACACCCTCGGTAATTATCCTCGGTGCTCAGTGAAAACAATCATTGTGAGTTAACATAAACACAAACCTTTTCTTTTTTTTCTGAAATCAGACATTGGCTCTGCTGCAGCCGGGCCCGCGGCTCAGATCAAACGCCCCATCTGTGGCCGTGACCCCCTCAGGGAGCGAGGTCGCGACCCCATCTTGGAGTTCAGACTGAGAGGGAATCTCGCCAGGGTGGCGGCCCCCGCTGATGGCCGCATCATGTGCATCATTGAGTAAAGGATTGTCTGGGTCAGACCGAACAGGAAGACGTGGGCGAGCTCACTGTCCTCCAGATTGATTGGCACAGCGGTGGCATGTGGCTGTAATTTGAGTGTTTATTTATTTTCATCGCAGGCAGTGCGCTGAGGGACTTCGGGGCTAGCAATCAAAAAAGCTTGAAGTAGAATTCCTTTTTATACATTTTGTGCTTCCAGAAAAGGTGCTGAAGGGAATCACACAGGTGTCGGCAGTCTTATCAAAACTCGCCGGTTCATCTGAAACCAAAGGCACACGAAACTTGGAGAGATAAACTTTGAATCCGGAGGTGAAAAGGGCACCGCAATCCTACACTGGAAGACGATAGCGCTCGGTGCGCCGCATCCGTCAACACCTTTGCGCTGACACGTATACGTTCCCTCGCTCTCTACCTCTTCCCCCGCATTGCTGAATGTGCCTCGAACGCCAGTCTACTATCTGAGCTTTTATCTCTTTGACACGCCTTCGCCGCTGACATTTACATGAAAGCTATATGCCTAGCTGGGAATAATCTGCACTGATCGGAGACATCCTGCAGCTGCAGGAGATGGGCGAGTTTGAATGCAGGCATCTCCCCAGTCTATAGTCTACTGCCTCACAGTTCTGCTCCTCGACGCAGTACACTCAGTGGAGACGGATGCCGGCACACTGCAAAAGAGACGCGATCGCAGATAAACTGTAGCTACGTTGATGTACACAGCGGGGCGAAGATGCAGAATTCCGGATAACGTGTCTTTGTGTACAGCATGTATGAGATATTGCTTTATTATCTACATGTTCCTTGTAGAAATTGACTCAGGTGTTGCATGAGATGGGTTGTCAGGCTACTTTTGTTTGAGCGGGAAAACGCCCTCTAATTTGTCCGAAATCAAGATTTAATGGACTCTGTGGGGGCAACCAGCCTCCTCTGGCCTCCCCCTAGACATTGTGTTGACCATCATCCACCCTTTGGTTGCTTGTTTATATCCAATTGTTTTATAAAAAGAATCCTCTCCTTTTTTTTACATCCCGTATTTTGGTTAAAAAGAAACAAGTAAAAAAAAACAAATTCAAAAAATTGTTACTTTCAAGAGATCCATTAGGATCCGAACGCTTGACAATTAATAGGCTCTTAACTGCGATGATTGACGTAGCCAGTGGAGCACTCTGAGGCACTCAGCAGTTATCAGTGGAGAGAAATGACAGCTCACAACAGGAAAGGCAAACTGTTATTACTTACTGAAGAATGAAAGGCTGGCGTGAAGAAAAACAAAACACAAGAGAAGAAGAAAAAAAAAATTTGTATATTATATGTAAGCATGTCTGAGCGCTGTGGCTCTCGCTATCAAAAGGTGTCAAGAAAATGAGAATTACTATGATCAAAAGGTCTGGCAGACGTAGGCTGAAAACAAAAAATCGAATGCCGAGATCACAAGTTGATCTATCTGGTGCAACACGAGGCTGGCTGCAGCTCACATCAAGGCACAGCTGAAAGAGAGTCAACACAAGGAATTCAACTGTGCAGAAAAGTCTTAAGAGGCAGGGCTGATGGGTCATGTAGCAGCGGCGGAAACCTTTATTAAGCCATCAAAACAGGGTTAAGAGGCTGGCTCGGGCTACAGAAACAAACACTGGACTGCGGAAAGGCAGAAAAACGGTTCCAACGTTTGACATTTTGTGTCCTCGAGGCAGCATTACTCAACTTATCATTTTCAAACGCGTCAGATCTAACCCCCCCTCCGAAATGCTAAAATATAGCTCGTTCAAAAGCCGTGCAGAAAAAAAAAAACACGAGGATAATAGCGAGTGGGAAAAAACAAGACGTAGCTAATTAGCTTCCTCGGTTAACACCACAGTTGGCATGGCAACCAATAAAGCTGCGGCATCCTGAATGGAACGCTTCTATGACCAATTAGATTGTGCGGCTGTCCACAAAGCTCCGTACGTGTGACCATGTGGGTGTTATGTAAATTTGTATACGGCGCAAGGAATAAAAGCGACGGTGAGTGTGATTCTGTGTGACGGCGTAGCACATGCAGGGGCAGCAACACAAGTACAGATCTGTTGAATGCATTGAATGCGGGAAGGAACCGGCTCTTCAGTCTTGAACCGTACCTGTTTTCCCTGTGTGAAAATAAAAACCTGGAATCTTGTAAAATAAATAAAATAACAAATGCTTTTGGAATTAGAAGTGTCGCTGAATTAGGATGCCTGTCTGCGTATTCATCAACACCGACGAGGACAACAAAACTTTTCTTCACCTCATTTATTTGGAATAAACCCCCACCTCTTCTCTCAATTGTTCAAAATTGGTGGAAAATTAATCTGGCAACATGTCTGTGTGACTAAATTGTGCCATTATTGCCTCATAAGGGGAAGTGAAAAGGGGGGAATTTACACCTCATCATAATCCAATCAGCTCATTAATTCCCACAAATGTCTTTTATTCCGCTGTTGCAGAGTAACACGTGTGACGGAATCAATACCGCACTCACGCTTTCAATATGTGATGTCGCTCGCATCAAATTATCACAGCGCGCCAAATCCTTTTAAAACGTATGTCTGATGAGCCGAACGTCTGAAGCCAACAAAACACTCATCTTCGGCAAGTCATTCCGTCTCGTTAAAGAAAACAATATAACATTTATATTTGCCGACAAAAGTCTCTTTCTCTGCTCACCGCATGTGCAAACACTGACTCATAAAAGATGGTGTTTACTCACTTACTTTGCCAAAAGTATTGAACTAAAGTGGAAAGATTCACCGCCAATTATTGTTCCGATTGAGGTTTGACATCCTTCCACTGCGAACAAGTCAGACAAAGGGAGGTCAACCGAGTACAGTCAGACGTATGAGTCAGACACAGATTGCATCTCACATGTTGGTGGGTTCAGGCTGCTGAATCATTCTGCTTTCAGCATTTCTAATCCGAATTTTCAGTACAGCGATCATGGCAGCGCAAGACCGAAAAGGAAAAGAGCGAGGCGAGATCCTCACCTGACACTCGTCACACTAGCGGTTAGCATCTGAACACACCTGCTGTGTTTCCAGATGGAAAAACATCAACCTCAAGTCGTCACTGACGTTCCACAGCTGGTCTGACAATGAATACAATTACTGTTACAAGTAGTGCGGTACGTTACAGTAGAGCTCGCCCCTCTGATATGATGCATAGGCATGTTCCCTTTGGCGTTCTCGTCCCAGCTCGTCAAACAATGACACCCGATACAGGCATACACGGCGCCCTTTGGCGTCTGTACAAGACATCAACTTCAACTTAAGATGTTCAAGATGAGCTGCCTAGAGCAACTGCTCCAGATGCCGTGTGATTGGCACGTATTCGCGACCTCGACAAACGTCTACATTTTAACCCCAAACCCACGACCATCACCAACACTTCAAGTTTGCTAAGTTTAGGAGACAGTCGAGGTTCGTGAGCGGTCGTTATAATTACTACTTCTGCATCTGGCAGCTAACCTCCACGATAGGCCATTTTCGGCGCTTGACGATTCAGTACTTTTTTTTAAGGAGGACAGATTTTTATTTCGACAAATAATGACGGCATTAAGATTCTGCAACATCATATGTGCTACTGCAAAGTATATGAATGTAATTACACACACGAGTTCTATCAACAACTGACGATTTGGAGCACTTAAAGGATTGTTACGAACCTAAAAAAAGCTCTGTAAGTGAGGCAATTTACATGAAGTGCAATTAGCATAACTTATATGAAGACGTCTTTATTTATGAGGAGAGGGGGGGGAGCAACATTGTGATGATGGAAATGATTTTGCAACGTGGCATCAAATACAGTAAAAACCCTGAGATGTGTCACAAAGAGCCTCTTTTGTCACGTTATATAACGATATAAGGAAGAAAAGGAGGACAGACGCTGTCATTTCCAGGTAGCGGGGTGTTGAAGCAGAGCCTATTCATTTTGACCTACATAGGATGGGTCGTCAAGAGGGAGGTTAACGCTCCAGCACCCCCTTTTCCGAGCGTCATGGGATCATTAGTATCCTTTGCTGTAGCCTGTGCAGAGCTCTTTTGATGCCCCCATCACCAATGAAGCTACACTGCGGGGACGGCCCATTTTCCAGGGCCTCTTTCAAAGTGGCCATTTTCATCTTGAGGATTCTTCCTCTTCTTCTCTCTCTGGTTGAGTGCAGCCTTGTAGAAATGACTTGAGGAGGAAATTGGAGCAGGGTCAGCGGCGAGCATCCGCGGCGTCGCTGTCATCCACGCCTGGGAACGCTCACCTCGACAAGAAGTGAGCCACGTCGCGGGGAAAATTAGAATATATTCTAAAGAGGTGGCGACGCCGTTTGGCAGACAAGGTAATAGAGGAAATGACAGGAAACCATTGGTTTGGTTTGGCAATGAAGCGTTGACAGGTGGTGGGAAAGTGGCACCATGATTCACATTATCCAGTCTGAAATACAACACTTAAGTGTATCTATTCCACTTTACATTCGGCCTGTCAGCACTGTATTTATTGAGTCTTATTCCCAATGAGTGTGTAACAGATATACAAAGAAAACAGGCCTTTTTTTATCCTTGGCGACACACAATATTGATTTATATATGATGATAAACCCTCAGCGGTGTCTGCTTATCCCCCCACCAGAGTCTCCTGCTGCATATACAAACATATATCTCACTCACCTAAGAGTTGGGGTTTATTCTGATACAAGTTCTCTCAGGTTTTAGATTGACTGTGACATTTGAGAATGTCGGGCAAAACAAGGCCTTGAAATTTAATAAGCTGCCACGGTTTTTCATTTGCATGAATGCCGGTGGAAGCTGACTGGCCTGGCCTGTCCTTGGCGTCTTATAAAGGCTTCTTTGAAAGCAGGGGTGACTTGTGCGATCCATTTCTAAACCTATTATCCATTTATTTTTATTGAGACCAAATGTTAATTTGATGACACATAATCTCACAATAACCTTTTCTAATCCATCTCCCTGCTCTCCTTTGCCCTTATATTTTCTATTTCTCCGCCGCGGCGGTTCCAAGTTTGTCCCTTCCCCCTTTGCTTTCTAAGTGCCGGTGTCAGTGCCTCAAATTGTTGTCTTCAGCTCTCTCTTCTCAACAAGCCTCTCAAGCCTTCTCCTCAGGCCCGTCTTCCTCTCGCCTCTGCCATTTCTTAAGCCTACTCTTCGCAGTTTCTTCTTACAGTCGGTCATTAGAATCTGGGTTGAAAAATAAAGGCAACATCTAATTGCAACCGCCTCATGTTGCTTGAGGAAAACTGCCGACTCTTCCGAGGAATCACTCCCAAGTTCATAATGTGTGATTTGCCATTTACATCCAACATCCGGTATCTGTGCAGAAGGTGGTGACCTTTAAAGAACTTTATTTTTTCAACTTCAACTCAAGAGACTGGTTGTCACATTCCGTCTCAGATCAACAGTTAATGCTGGCTTGTGAAAACCCTCTAATGTCGTTGACTTATAATGCTGCTGTCAGAAGGGAGGAATGACTGACAGCAACACACAGTCTGCACCCTGTTATCAGAGACATGGAAGATTCCTTTGCAAACAAACCCCATGCGGAAGAAGATATTTGGCCTATAATTGCCTTTTCATGTTCTACTTAGTGATAGTTTATCAGTGTGAATATGTTTTGGAGGTGACTGATATTGTGTTTTAAATGTTATTTAAAGTAAACTCACAAAAGTTTGTTTAACAATTTACAATCTGTAGTCGATCTGAACGAGCTAGCGCTTCATATTTCACACTCCAAACCAGCAGAGGGCAGTATATATACTGAAAGAATGAGGAAACGCTGCAGCTGAAATGAGATTTCTGAGCGACGACTCACTGAAGGCCTTTTTAAACACTTGTTGCAAGGGTGCAGTCGGCAACCTGCTCCGATTTCAAAATGTATTGAAACCTGATACAGACTACACATGACTGGTAATACAAAGACAGGAGCATCACTTACAGAAACCCCCAAAGTTAACCACTGACAACGTTAAGAAAAAGTTCCACACTCTTGCATGACTGACAGCTGATCTGTGCAAAGTGCAGCGACGAGACATCACAGCGACGAGTGCCGAAGGTGCGAGATAAAAATAACAGAAGCTCGCACTCCGCGCGTACTGTAGCCTTTAAAAGTGAGAAGAAATTACCCAGCAAACATGTTGGATACATGAGATTAGATGCAGTCTGACGCTGGAACTTGTCGCCATGCTCATCACACACGAACAAACAGAGAGATGCAAAAACAGCAAGCAAAGTAACAACTTAAATGAATGACTGTACAGCTTTGAAAAAGTCTAACGCCTCCGCCGTCAGCAAGGCACTTCTGTGCAACAGATGTCAAATAGCATTCCCGTGGTCGTGTGCAGAGGCAGTTAAATAAAGCTTGTCAATTACGGCGGGGATGATGAAAGTCTTGCTGCACTCCGCAGCGCTGAGCGGTTGACCACGCAGAGGCACTGGCGGAATCGTTTCCATATGGAGGCCATGTGCATGCGGGTTATTCGGTTTGAGGCCTGACGAGCAAACGTATGATTTATTTCAAGATTTAGTTGCAGGTGTGTACCAAATGTTTAGAAATTGAACCCCCGCGGAAGAAGCACAAGATGTTTTTTTTCTTCTTCTTTCCAATAAACAACGGTTTATAGAAATGAGACTGAAAACTTAGACGTTGTCTTGCAATTGTCTTGCCAGATGAGTTATTGTCAGCGGCTGCAGACACAGTCGTCTTCCTCCTCCAGCACGAGGCCCCTTGTTTTTGTCCAGGAGTCAGGTGCAAGAAAAAGGAAGGAAATTGAAATTATGCATAAATTAAATTCCGCTCGGTGGGACTTGGAGAGCTCAGCTGCTTTCGCAGGAAGTCGTGGAAATATTCTTGTCATTCTGCACAAGGGCGCCCATAATTCAGTGCTCCCTCCTTGAGTCGCGGCATGGTGTGAATTCACAAACACAGCTTGCTCTTCTATTATTTCTGGAGGAGGGTGTAGCAAAAGCAGAGAGAGCATGTGGAGGGAGGGGAGGTGGAGCTGATCAGTTTATAGGAATACCAAAGACGGACGAGTGTTCTGCACTGAAACTATTGCAGGCTGTGTACCACACACACACACACACACACACACACACACACACACCCTCACACACACACAGCTCCGTTTTCCGGCTACAACTTGTGAGACGCTTTTAATTATATCATATGGCTGGTTTGATAGTGTTTATGTAATTATCCTCTTCCGCATTCAGAAATCAAATCCGAGTGGAGTTTGGAGCAGATCATCACAAAAGACCAATTTTAAACAGTTTGCATTTGTTTTCAAAATAGCGGCGGGTCTAGTGGGTCCGCCGTTGGCTGTAATTATGGGATGTTTTTTGGCCGTTCACACAGTCTTAGGGGGATATTTTCTATGGATTTTTTTAAAAGCAGGGCTCAGCTGATTTTGTAAATTTATAAAGGAATTATAATTAACCAGGCAGCCTGGGAATCTGTTGTTATTGCAGCAGCCGACTGTGGTGTTTGTCCACGATGGAAAACTGTTCACCCGTCTGGTTTGAACGAATCACAAGCTTTGTCGCTTTTAGTCTTTCGTATGATTCGCTGGTTAAAAAAAAAAATGTTCAAATCATGCACCAAACATGTCACCCAGCGGGTCATCTGCCCTTTTTATCTCATATGATCTAATCTCCAGGTTTTCCTCCTCTGGCAGGGGACACACGGCCAGCCGGCTAAACATGTCAGGGATATTGGATGTGCTATGGTGGTGTTTGCTAGAGGTGTCTACCTTAACTTGGTCTCTGATGAGCTGAGGGACCGGTATTCCCCAGGTGACTCCGTCCGAGATTAACTCTGCAGATTCCCAGCATGTCATTTCCTTGTGTGTGTGTTTAGCACCAGAGCTGGTAATCAAACATAAGAATTGGAGATGTTTCTGCAAGCTTGTCGCTGTTATACTTTCTTTCTTTTTTGTTCTACATTATTTTTGTTTGTCTTCCTGATGAAATCTCGAGATTCTACTTGTTTCAGAGTGGCTTCGAGGAGAGATGAGAGGTTCCACAGGTAACCGTACCAAAAGAAGAATGCAACAGTGTAATAATCTATCAGAGGGCAGGAGACAGAAACGCCGCCAGGAATCTCTGGTCTCAATTATCTGTTGAATAGAGCGAGCACTTTTAGGTTTTTTTTTGTTTTGCTCTTTTATTTTTGATAAAAGCATTGTCAAAATGTCGCCAGTTGAAATGAAAATAAGGTGAAAGCAGATCTGATTTACAGATCTGCAAAAATGTTTTCAGGAGGCCAACACTTTACTTTGCCTGATATTGAGAAAAACAAGAGATTTTTATAAGCGCAGATCTCCGCCAAATTCTATGTACAAAACTGCTTTATTTTGCTATCTTAAATCGATCCGCCCCAAAGTTGAACAGGCTCTTCCTCGGCCCATGTTACACCTCTTCACCAAGTTCGGTTAAAATCGGCCTCATAGTTTCCTCATAATCCTGCTAACAGACGAAGAAACTAGCTAACGCCGGCAAAAACGTAGCATGGCGGAGGTGATCAAAAACATGTATATAAAATAAGACATGTCTGCTTGGACCCGTGATAAAAGAAGGATAAAAAAAATGCAAATTGAATGCCAAAATTTAACCAACAGTTGTATGGCTAAAGAGGAGACCCTAACCAGAGGGTTGACACCTCAAGACCGCTGAGGAGACGTTCTTGTGGGTCAAAGTATTTGCACTCTGGGAGTCTGCAGATGGCCTCATCATCTCTAGCTGCATTCACTTGCACTCGGCAATTGAATATTCCCCTTTTTATTTTGGTTATTTTCGTCGAATTAGAACCAACCCTGAGGTGGCAAAGCATTTGCTGGGCGGCTTGCAGCTGCCTTCCCAAAGCAGCCACCATAGACCCGCCCCCTGCTCGACCTCTGCAAGATAAACAGAACAAAGGCTGAGTCATGGGACGACTGGGAAGGAATGTAGCGTAAACAACAGTTAATTAATGCTTGTGTGATTAATTATTCTGAGGAACCTGGAGGCTGAATACCAGGATAACATGAGGATACATGTTTTCTATAGCAGAAATACAATATTTCACATAAATTATCCCTCAGTCCCTCCCGAACGCCTGAACCAGATCATTTATAGTGTGCAAATTTATTTTATTTGGCCTGTTTCCGCTCACGCTGTCCAATTACAAGCAAAACAAGGGCTTCCAAACAGGAAAGCAGCTTGTTATCTGGACAGCGTTTCGGTAACCTGTCATCCTGCCAGGTGGTGATTGGAACGGATCCGAGTCCGGTCCTCGTAACTTCCACGAGGCAGGTTGAACCTCTCTTTGCTGTAATTTACCTCCTCTGAGAGGGAAGTCTTTGGAGTTTTTGAATACGCGCTCGATGTGATTGCTTTAGTGCGACCCAGCCCATAAAGATTAAAATCCTCCCATCACACACACACTGCTGCCCCCGGACCGAGAGACTTCCCCTCGGAGCCTCTGATGGATGGCTGGCATTATCTTTTATCACTGTAACATAATCAGCCTGTGTGGCCTCTGACTTTGTGTTGTGTAGGCTCCGGTAACGCAACTAAAAATACATCCGTGTGATACTTCATAGAGTGCGTGTGCACATCTATCATGTGGAATTGGAGGTGAAAGATCATTCACAGTATCAAATATGCATGATTTATTGGGGATCCGCCGCACACAGGCATCAATCATGTCTGATGCGAGTGGCGTTCAGGAACACGCGATAACTCGCACAGTAATTTATCATCATATCAGAGCGTGGATAATGAAGGTGAAACTACTCTACTGTGTTTTCTTTTGTAGATTTTATCTTGTACAATTGGGTGTATTTTGTTTTTTCGCCACCCAACATGGCATGATTAGACTAAATATGCCTTTAAAGCTTTAAAGGCGGGGTCAAACAAATAAGATATCAAATGCCTGCTGTGTTCCTTCTGATAACAGATAAAGTATCAAATTCTCCCCAAATTAGTGGCGGATGTATAATTCAGTAGGTGGTGCACATCAGCTGGGCTGAAAGCGGCCACTAAGGAGATGTCGGCCTTGCGTGCGGAGTAGAATGGGATGCTGCCCATGTGACGTAGCACAGCAAAGACGGGCAGGTCTTCAGAAACACCACCAGACTGGGTCCTAGCGGGACATACACAATATTAGGCAGGTGGTCATAATGTTAAGGCTGACTGGTGTATATAACTAGACTTTATTTGCTCTCCACACCACTGAAACAACTTGAATGGTTTTCCGTGTCCTTTGGTTTTGCCTTTCGTGACTACACCAGTTTGCTAACTTAACGTAGAAAATAAGCTTTGACTCAGCTTTGACATCCATCCCAAGACGAAACCTTTCCACCAGGGAACATTATGCAAAGGTCTTGAAACAGTGTGAAGATCATTGGGTGCAGAGTATACGGGCTGGTTCAACACATACGATCTGACGACACACAGGTTTTTTTGGGCTTTTTGCTGCTGCAACAACTTTGAATCTCCTGGGAAGACATTTCTCCAGAATTTTTGGAAACCAGATTACTTCAGCCACTCGAGTATTGGTGAGGTCAGACACTGATGTTCATTCGGAGTGTGTTGGACGGTGTTCAGGGTTCTGCTGCAGCTGGAAAAGTCTGCGACTGCTACCACAATGTGGGCGAGCTCTGAAGAACTGTCGGAGGACCTACACCCTTTTTTTTTTTTATGTGTAAAGTGCAAGCAGATGCTGCAGAGAGACATTGGATGAACCCGCGCTCTGCTGCCCCACTGGGGACCGACATGATCAGCGTAGCTCCAGCCAAAGTTGGTCAGGGAAGTGATCAGATGTCAGTAAGACTGATGGGGAGTCGAATAGAGAAAACTCGGGAGCCGTATACCTGCTTCAGCAGGGGGCTGTTAAAAGTAGATCGTCCTCAGTGTTGTATTACTTAATATCATAGCATAATAAGTGTTGTGGCGTCCGTGCTGCTTGTTTGTCCTTTACCAAACCTCCTCTCTGGCGAGATTTACTTATTATTTTTCTTCATCCCTCATCGACATTGAAAAATCTAAACTTTCAAGAGCTGAAAATAAAAGCTTTCCTCAAACACAATGGTTGATTCAATTCCATTCAACTGCAAACCAAAACAGGCAACGTTTGTTATTGTTATATCGCCATACAAAAGGCTTTCTGGGTAATAATGTGCGTATTGTGTCGGTCAGGGTTTTTTCATTTTTTTTATACAAATCCCCATTCAGCGCCCTTGCTTCTGCTGTGACCTTGTGCACAAAGAATAGGTAGAAAAAAATTACATTTTTGCAGCTCGTCAACGTGGCCTTCGGATTGGCTGAAGAGGCCGCAAACTTCCTGGCAGTTTGGGCAGATGCTGGATGCGAACGGTTTACTTTTGCTTGACCTTCAACAAATAAGAGCAGAGTTGCCTGGCACATCTTTTGTGCTTCATGCTGCCCTTGAAACACTGACCAGCCTTCAGTTCTGAGAATTGGACCCTTTTTTTTGTTTGTTTTGGTGGCATGTGCCAGACTTTAGTATTACATGATCGTCCGGCTGTTGATGTTTTGCCTCCTCAAGAACACTTACCGTACTCGTTTTTTCCTCTTATTTCCGATACTGCAGCGTTTCAAGTATGAAGATAAAGGCTGTGCAGACCAGCAGCTTTTGTCTTTGCAAGCAGGTCAAGAGTTTTCAAAGACTTCTGCACAGAGCTTTGCAGAAAGCCCCAGTGGCACAGCAGATGTGATGGTGTACCTCGCTGTCAAGGAGAGGTGACTTCCGAGGTAGGGAAACTGGTCCAAACTGGTTTCAACGGCTTCCTCTGTCAATTGTTATTGTTGCCGAGGGTCCGGTGGGGGCTGATGGAGAAATTATAGAGCTATACTGTCCTGCGCTGTTACTGAATCTATTGCACTGTGGACCTCATGGATATTTAGTTTATAACAATGTAAGTTATATTTGTGTTGCTTCTGCCACTATTTCCGTTATATTTTTGGGATCTGGAACACGGCAGGAATCAGAAGTTAGTGTATGAATGCTTCAGTTTATCATCCACTTTATTTGGACGTAAAACTAAAAGTAAGTGCTTGCTCGTTAAAAACTGTGGTTGTGTATAATTCACTTGAATTAACTTTTTATTGACAGGTATTATTACGTGCATCAATAAAATGCAACACTTTGCATTGAAGTATTCTTTAGCTGAAAGCAGTGCGCACTATAAATAGCACAGACTCGTCCCTCCACGTCAATAAACAACGTCTTACCGACGCACGAGGCACCTTCTGGCGTCTGCTGGAGATGTGGCAGGCTTTCAAACAACTCTAATGTGGATCCAGTAGCACCAATATAGACACACTAAGCTTTAGAAATCAATATACAGCAAGAAACTCCACATCAGGAGGCAGCCTATAGGGTCGAGTTTTGGTCCAACAAACATCGGACTTTGCAGCAGGAGGGTTGTGTCCTGGTTTGATTAGAACTTTTAATAACCACTAAACAAACTCAACAGACTAAACAGCAGAGCCAAAGGCGGCTAGAACAACACAAACATTAAAAGCAGGTGGGCACGCAGGAGGCGGGAAGGCCGCTGGTTGGATTGATTAACAAACAGGACACAGATGAGCTACATGAGGGTCGGGCAAGCAAATCAAAAACAGCGGGAAACCAGACGAAGACAGGAAGTCAACACCAAACACTTCCAACTAAAATGGGAAACAGCCTGAATACAGAAAATATAAAAAAAGTCCAGGTCGACAATATGAACAGTGATCGTGACCTAACAGGTTTTAAAACTTGTCAGAAAGTAAAACTTTTCTGTGGTAGTTGTATTTTAATGCCTTATGTTGAGGTTCAGCAGCAGCATCGATTTTAAGAAGCCAGAGCCGTCTGCATTTGATGATCTGGGATGAGAACGAGTGTCTTTGTTACGGCGAGAACATTTAAGTAAAAGCTGAATCAGGAAACTTTCCTTTGTGTTAACAACACGTAGTTTGGCTGATAATTTCAGTGTTTCAATGATGATGTCACGTTCCCAGAGCTCAGCCGGAGCTCCGAGTCCATGTTATTATCAGTGCTAAGTTGGGATCGTCAAAGCTGCACAGATAAGTTAGGTTTAATAAACTTGAATAAATCTTTAATTAGGAGTAAATCCGATGAACTGAGTTGTAAAATGTGCGTATAAAAACTTAATCACCTGCTGTGGGGTGAATATGCTCATTTTTGGGTTAATAGTTTTTAGCGAGTGTACGTTAAGTGCATTAAGAGACTTACTCACTGTGTCACTTGACAGAAGGGAAAAACAAATTCTGTAATTTCCACATGACTGAAGCGACATTAATCTTCATCTTACATGCACAAAAATGATAAACAAGACATCTGAAAAGTCAATTATCAACAGTTTACCAGCCGTGCCATGAGGGATTGTACGTATTATGTGCATAGACGTCGTAAAGAAACGGGGACGCTTTGAGAAGCTGTTATCGACTTCTTCTGGTTGACTGTCGCCGTGTCAACCACGGCAAACCCCCCCCCACACACACTCTCTCAGCTCTGCAGGACATGTTGTTCACAGCAAAGAGTTTGCTGAGGAAGTAATGCAACCTATAAAAGACATTC
>CAAKHC010006943.1:23185-46464 GCA_901007825.1 Macroramphosus scolopax
GGAAGAGACTCTCCACCTATCAAGGTTGAGGACACACACACACACACATACACACGCACACATGCACACACACGCACACACACACACACACACACACACACACACACACACACACATACACACACACACACACGCACAGACACACGCACACACACAAACACACACACATACACACATATACACATAAAAACACACACATAAAACACACACACAAAAGGCTCACTGGCTATATCCACTGGTTTATGCAGAATCACCCTGACTGTATGTGGGTATTTGAAATGGCCAATACAATACAACAATACAATATTAATAATATAATACAATAATGTTTTGTATCATCTGACACTGACAGACACATACAACGCACATTTCCCAAAATCAATTTTCCTTAACAACATACAATTGATTCATGTGATACACTTCAAGTAAGTTTTTGGGGTTTAAAGAAAATTTGTTTTGTCTAGTACTTTGGCTCTATGACTGGACCATTTACAGATTTTTTAGGATTTTCAGCTATTGTCAGTTTCCTTTACTGTGTGTAATTATGTTAGGTGTTTGTTTTTTTATATTTTTTTGGTCACATTTCCTAGCTTAATTGTTAAAATTGAAATTCAAAATTGCAAATAAATGAACGAAATTAAATAAATAAATAAATAAATAAATAAATAAATAAATAAATAAATAAATAAATAAATAAATAAATAGGCGGTAAAAGTCATTGCCTTGTACTCTGGCGCCACTCTGTGGCTGATACATGGAACTGCATGTCGTTCTATTTCATTAGGACTGAGTCGACGAAGGCAAGCGTGTAGCCCTTGAATTGAAAAAGACCAGCACCACCAGCTGTAGTTTATGAATAAAAACAACCTCTCTGGTTCCACTCGATGTGTCTCTTGTTAGCCGCACGGTGGCGCTGCATTGATTCTCCTCACTTGTTTCCGCCCTCTCGCTTGTCTTCCGGGTGCTCGTTGGCCGTGTGAGAGTTCACAGGGCATGCGGAGGTCGTGTTGTGCAGCACTGAGCTCATATTTAAGCAGCAGTGACCAGTGATGTGATGTCTTTTCTGAGGTTGTTCATGAGACGGCAGCTGCCGGTTGTTGTGTCCCACTTCGCCCGGGTGGTGAAGCCTGTCCCGGCCCCCAGCGGGGGGCTGCACGGCACGGCCCGGCTGCGGGTCGCGGAGAAGGGACCGTGGGGGAAGAGCCGGGGGCCCGAGCAGCAGCAGTACCAGCAGCAGTACCAGCTGACAGACCTCGACAAGGCGGACGCTTTGGTAGGGAAAGCCTCGGAGGAAATTCTATTCCGATCATGAATTGAGCCTCCTGAATGTCACAACCTCTTTTACTTTCGTTTGAGTTTCTTCTGTCATCGTTTGTTACTGTCACTCATTTGATTAGAGCTTTCAATTAATGAAAAATAAATATGTTCTTCTTGCAGATGCTGAGAAAGTCCCACGAAACAGGTAGTTCAACATCTTAACTAAAGTTCATCTGGGAATAGAGCTTTTGTGGATTATATCTCTAATTTATAACTCTATCCTCCCTTTTAGGTGGGTGGATAGATATGGGTTTCCTTCAATGGCTGATACCGATATCTTGAGAGCAGGGAGGCTGATGACGGATATATTAAACCATCATCACTTCATAATGAAAACGAAATTACTGCACGTTAATATGCATTAAATAAAAAATGATGTTATTCCTTATTAAAGTTCCTGATATGTTGTCACCCGCCTAATTAACATACATGGAAAGGCAGCTTACATAATTCTATCATTAGTGTATTATCCTATCAGCTTTATTCTTATTGTGATATTTAAATTTGGGACATGATGTAAGTTTCATTACAACTCCACCAATGTTCAGCCTTAGTAGAGGCTTATTCAGTCTGAGTTTGTGTATGCAAGTCCTTTAATAGATTACTATTAAATCAAATGACTTTGCTTTACATCAGACCGTTAGTCCAAAAACAGAGAGAGAGACAGAAGATATGTGTGTCCTAATCTCTATTTATGGTATTGTTATGTAAATACTGCAATATCAATCATAGGTGTACGAGTTATATGTTTACTCAGTATGATGAAGTGCAGTTGTTGAGTAGCTTCATCCTCTAAGATCACATTAAGTTTAACATTAGCACCTCGTCACGTTGTTTAATGACCATTACAAGATTGTTTTAGCACATAAACATTGTCATTGATTCCTGGCTTCCACTGATTTGCAGGGTTCCTCTCATGGTTCAGGAACGGTCTGCTGGCCACAGGGGTCGGCGTCATCGCATTTGTCCAGAGTGAAGTGGGACGAGAAGCAGCATATGGTACGAGCGCCCGCTCTATTGAAGTGTAGTGGAGCTGCTCACTTCGAGCTCTAACATGACATCAAACACTGCAACAACACCGCCTGTGATACAGTTTATGTACAAATATTGGCCTTCAGATTTTCCTTTTTTTAAACTAGTGGATTTAAATAAAATTTAAACTGTGTATCCTTTGAAAATAAATCAATGATTGTCTATGAAATAAAGATACTTTTTTATTTGTAGCACCTTAACTCGTCAAAAAGCTCTGTGTCCTAAAATCCAATGATTTTTAAGAGGTATTGTGATGAATATTAGATTTGATAGCAGCTTCAAATTAGTTAATTTCTGTTTTTGACTGAAATACAGTAACAACACGAAGCATACGTCAAACACACAGTCAAAGAGAACGAGAAGATCCAACCATGTCCGTTTGAGATTTAATTACTATGAGGAAATGAAATGGATCGCTGCAATCATATCTTGTCAATCTGCTTTTCCCTCAGCCTTTTTCATCCTGGGGGGTGTCTGTGTGTCGTTTGGCGGCGCCTCTTACATTGGCAGCCTTTTTGCCTTGCGGAGGATGATGCTGCTGTCTGTGCCTGCGTTGCTGCTCCAAGGTGCTGTAGTGGGCAGTGTCGCCCTCTTCTGGCTGTGTGCAGTATCTCTCTACATTGGCCGGTTGGAGGTGGAGATCATCCATGAGGACGAGGAGGAGGAGGAAGACTGCCAGGAGTGCCGCGAGAGGCGCGAACACCGGGGTTCCCGGGGCTCTCATGACAGGAGGCACCACGACACTGAGGACAATAACAGCAAAGGGCCGAACAAGTAGAGGTCTTCCAGGGGTGTGTGTGTGTGTGTGCGTGCGTGCATGTGTGTGTGCTTGTGTGCGTGCGTGCATAAACAGGTCTACATGTTTATATGCAGGCGGTGTGTGTCTACAGATGTAAATCTATCCATTATTGTAATGGTGTGAGGATGAGGAAAGACTTTGAGACCTTTCGGAGAAGATGTGAGAGAAAATGCTGAGAATTGTGAATAATTTGGTAGTTCGACTACCTTCACTTGAGCTTAAAAAACTTTTCTTATGATTAACTATGTTTATTGCTGCTTCAATCACACTATCCATATGTCTGAAATTTTTATTTTTATCATATTTTCTTGTATTGTTCACGCCGTGTGAAATTAATGCAAATTTGTATTGTTTTTCAGGAATGAAAAAAATAACATCTTTTAAATTAACGAGGTGTTAGAAGTTCAAACAAACATTTCCTACAGGTGTCTCAACGTTTGCTGATGACGTGCAGCCCATCTGTCTGTAAGAAAAGAAGCAGTGCTGGAACAGACTGAAGGATGCTCCAACTCCAACCTCTGACTGTCACTTCACAACCTCAAACATTGTGTCTTTCAAGCTTTTAATGGTCTTTTTCTGGGAAATCTTCTACAAGATGCAACTTCCTGCAGTGAAATATTGTCCGAATATTAAACTAACGCAGTGAGATCTAACACTGCATTTAAACAGACAGACGGCTTGTAAGTAGGAATTATTTGTATTAAACTTCAAGACTTAATTTTGTTACATTGTTGCAGAACAACTATTAGTTGAGGCCCGTCCACTCCAAGAACAACAACTACAATGATTATAAATACGACAGAGCTTTGAAAATCCCTCCAGCTCCAGTTGATGCTGCAGTGCACATCGCAAATATAAAGATGACAACAGGTGATCTATGTCGTTTTTTTCCGGAACAATTCTAACACTGACATCCAATAAAAATCCTTTAAACGTACAGGGTACAGATAACATTGCAGAGAGAAGCTGTTGATTGTAATAAATATATTTAATAACTGAAAGAATATGTTGTGACTATTTAACAAGGCCACTTTCATATTTCAAAGTGCTGTGGTTAATTTTTTTTTAATTTCAAGGCTCTGCCACAGCTGGATGGTACAGTGCTGTCTACAGAACGTTAGCATCACTTATCTTTCTTGGAGTGTACGGCTGTTTAATTCTGTCAACCCCTGAAAAAGCCCTTTTCTGATTGTTTCTCAGTGATCTAGTCTTTTGTTGGCAGTTTACTTTGTACCATTAACTGATTGAAACTATTTAACTTAACATAAAAAGAACCAGTTGCGTGTTTGTTCCAGGCCATCTTTATGTCTTTACTTCGGCAGCTGTTGTCGGCTGCTGTTTTTCTGATCTTGTTTCAACGTTAATTGTAGTTGACTACTTGAAGTTTTCATGAAAGCGGTGAAATAAAACAAGCTGGTGGTTGAATGCTGTTGGATCCTGAGAGAGCGGCCGCACTTTGTGCATGTTTCAGGTCCGTGTCCAGATTGTTTCAATTGCAAATCAACGAGGGCTTGAAATTTATTTCTGCAGATTTTCCCTGTAAAGTAAACCTTTCATTTTGATATTGGTAATAGCCATTTTGTCAGGGTTTGTTTTACACGTGTGTCTGTTATATTTCTGTGCACTATTATTGATGTGCACTACCTTAACGTAACCAAAAACACCCTTTGAGTAAAATCTCACGCCATCTGACGATCAATACAATTGCATAAAGTTCAGTTGATGATATTGAGTGTGTATGTGGGCTTTACTATCGTTTACTATTGTTTGTGTATGCACCACTTTCAATGCACCTGTACTGTTATGACTGTACATACAGTAATAAAACACAGTCTAAAGCCAGAGACTGCTCTTTCTTTGTATTTGGGATCATGATTCCCACCAAAAGGTCCCAGAAAGACTTCAGGTTCAGTGAAATGATGACGACAACAAACCTGATTTACATCTGATAAGTTGAAGCAGGAACCAAGTTTAAATTTTAAAATGTAAAATCTTCACCACATGTACGTTTTTAATTGTAGAATACATGAACTTCCCCAAGGTGAATAAAACCCAGGATTTAATACCTGCATGAATTCTTATCACAAATATAGGTGATCAGCATGAAGACTGTGACGTTTGTCTACATTCAAATGTCTTTCGGGACCTTTTACAGGTCTCCTCTCTACACTAGGAATCAAAAGATTTATACATTTTTAACACAAGGTGCTCATCTGTGAGCATGTATGAATATCTGGACTGGATTTAGCAGCTTGTGGTTGTGTGTGTGTGGCAGTGTTGGGAAGGAGGGGAGTTTGTCTGTGATAACTATCACTGACTGGGTTAGGGCGAAGGTCTGTGATATCTCCCAGCCATCGACAAAGTGTTGCTGTCAAGACTCACCTCAGTCACCCTCTTTTCCTCTCCTCTCCACCTCCAACTCTCCTTCCCTGACTCCCAGTGTGTATCAGTGCAGTTGTTTCACATGCACGGTGCGTCTAGATGGCTGCTGCAGTGTGACCAGCACCCCACTTCCTCTCCACGAGCCCCTTTCCTCCCTCCCTTAGATCCTCGCCTACCCTTTCGCCCTCGAGTCCTTTCTTTCTGGACTCCTCCTCACGTTTGCTTCTCCTCCCCTCCCTCCTCTCCTCTCCTCCTCCCTGGCTGCATCTGACTGCACAGGTCTGCTTGGCATGCAGGAGGCTCCTGAGGCCTGGCGCGTCTAAAGGGCAGGGTGCCTGGAGGCAGGAGACGCGCCCTCACTGACAAACACCATCTATCCCAGACCCTGAGCGGCAATAGAAACCACAACACCATCCACAGACCCATCCCTAGTCCACGCCTGGCCCTCCTGCACCCCCAAACACCAGCTTCACATACACTCACCTCTCTGAAAGTAGTATCCATAACCTCTGCCTATTTCGAGAGCAGATCTCTCGTCTGTTCTCAGGTGTTAAATGCCATGCGTACGGATCAAAGGATGTGGCTTGAGAAGTGCATTAGATATAAAGTGTCCCTTTCTTGGCTGAAAGGAGACATAGATTGCTGTGTAACATTGACAAAAATGAAATAATAAAACTAGTAGAGGAGGGATGTGGAGGTGAAGTAAGCCCGTGTAAGGTGGAAGCTGTCTGGGTGTCTCCCTCCATCCCTCACTCTATTATTCCTACCCATATTTTTACTCTTTCAAATGCATTTACATGTGCTAAGGTATTTCCCCCGGGAGCGCGACTCCAATTCAGGGGGTAAGATAAGCCATCAAAGTCACTGACAGAGAGGGCGTATGGGTGACTCAATGACAGGCTGAGTAGAAGACAGTCAGTCGAGCTGCCACGGCTCGCACACACATGCACACGAATAGAGAACACTGATTTCACCTGTACAACCTTTACTTTGCTTTGTTAGGACTTTGCTTCACAGAAATGAGGCAATAAAGAGGAAACCAGAGCCTGTTCTGCAGCTTTGTTCCCGATACATCAGCACGAACGCACCCACTTATACAGTACATATGGTTTTGCACGTACAATGGCATTTTCTCCCCAACAACTGCTCTTGTTTAGTATGCGCTTCCTTTGGTCTTGAGGAGGAATGATCCTCACTCTAATGAACTAGGGCCTGCCACTTGAATGTAAAACAGGATTTAACCCGTCTTCAATGTCAGAGCCCCTCCCTGGGGCTGCTTCAGACAACACACACACACACACTCGCAAATTCATGGAGATGCACACACAGAGACACACCGGCAAACCACCAATGTATGTACACACACACACACACACACACACACACACATGCGCGCGGTAATGCATGCCTGCATATAGTCTCTCATAAGTGAGACGCCTTCCATGTACTCATACACACACACATCGTGCCTTTTGTCTTCATTTGCGCCCCGGTGTCTTTGTTGAGGCCAACACACTCAAACGACATCCCGCCGCAGCGCTTCATGTAACGGATGAACACTTTAATTTTTATTTAAGATCAATAGTATTATGTTTTATGTGTTTTACTGTGTCAAGTGTCCTCCAGGGACATGAGGGATGACATTACACTGCAGCTTTCACTCACCTGCTTGGCTGATGAAACACACCTATTTTTCTGTGGCGAAGGCATCTTTTATATTTATCCCACCACCGATTTGTCCCCGGTGTCCTTTGTTTGAATTTATGTTTGTCTCGCCCGTATGGCGAAAGCCTGTATAATAGTGTCTATTACATGCCTTAAATATTGATGTAATGTGACAGAGATGCACGTTAGTGACTGATATCGAGACGAACAGCTATGCAAATGCCGGTGTAGAAAAAACTTCTTCATGTTCAAATATGTGGCCCAACTGATTTATTTCAATCATGTGACACCATAAGAATAAAAATAAAATCATGCATCTAAAATGAGTTCGTCATCGTCAGGTCCGTGTTGAGAATATGCACAGAAGCAAGAAAGAGACAAGGAAACTTGGAGTTGTGCTCCTCTACTGGAATATTTTTATTGTTATCATCATCTGTATCACTGCTTTTCTTTTTACATGTGTTCATTTTATTTGATGAGAGGGTGGAATATTCACAAAGGTGTGAGGATAACGTTAGATTCACAGTGATAGGCAAGGGGTTAGCTATTTAATTCGACAAAGAAAACACACAGCATACACACACGCAGGCACTCAAACACACACGTTAAACACCCGAGAATATGTGCGCTCACACGTATGTGACGGCTACAGTATGTCTTGGACATAGTGCACATCGCAGATTCAGAACATCAGACATTCAGACAAACCAGCCGACTTCAGTTTGGAAGAAAGAACAAAAGACAGCGTGTGATAAGTTGTTTTTAACAGATTTTAGGTGTATTTTGAGAGAACCTTTTTTTAGGGTTTCAAAGTGCTAAAGAATTAATAAAGTGGATTAATATTCTTGACAAATGTTTCTACAGCCCAAAAGAATTGTGAATCAAATAACATCTTTATCATGACGACTTTGGCTGCATTAATATCAAACATTCAGTCAGATTTTGGAATTCAATTTGCTGGATGTCGAGTGTCTTATCAGACAAACAAAAATTGTTCAGCTCAAATGAGGTGAAATAATCTGAGCGGAATCGTTTAGAAAAAAGTGTTACAATTTTTTAAATATAAAACATGTTTTGCATTTGTGTCTTTCAATCCTGAGAGGAATTCCAACCAAATTTTTAAGTGTTTGATATTTCCACTTTTTAATTCAGAGCTTTATTCCACAGTCGACTGAATTAAACAAACGATCTCCTGACGTGACTTCATCGGTCGTCTCTTTAACGACCGTCTTTATCACACATCTGCCTTTTTTTAAATGACTATTTATTTCCTCCCCTCCGCTGTGGACCAGCTGTGATATTGGCGACCACTCTTGCATTGTTTTTCTGTTTTAACAGGATCACACAGAGAGTAATAAGTGATGAAGTGCTTTGAGTTCACGCCGGAACAGATTTCAGTAAGTGCTCGGAAAAAACACAGAAGTTTAAATGATAATAAAACACTTTTCCTGGCAAAAAAAAAAAGAAACATTTTCAGGAATATCTTTTTAGAGAATTAAAAAAAAAAGTATTTGGATGTTCATCCAAAAAAAAAAAAAAAACTGTAATTTTGCCTTTCTAGATACATTCTTCATCCTCTTCATCCTCCCATTTGCTTAATCTGAAATCAATATAAAAACAAAAAACAAGAATATGGCTTTCATACACAAACACAACTGCAGCATCACATAGAATATACTATAATTAATACTCAGTTAAACGAATGATCTTCCTACAATCAACAGAAACAGCATCTTTTCTGCATTGCATTTTCTTCCCTCATCGATTATGGAATGTCCGGGGCTACATTATTCATATTTTTGTCCCCAACAGTGTGCTTTAAGTATGCGAGACTGATGAATAGTTTTTTTTGTCATTTAATTATTTTAAATCTCATTATAAAAACACCAGAGGGCTGCCTCCATCTATTTTAAGGGAACCCCTATAATCAAATTCTCACCCTGACCCCAGTAAAAGAGATTATTTATATAATACTGCGATAATAAAAATGTATATCCCAAAGTCACTTTCATTCCTACAGACGTGTGTCCATCTCTTTCTACTGGCTTTAGGGTTAATTGGGTTAATTGGGGCGACAGTGAGGAGGATGTGAGCTGAGGGTCTTTATGGTTTTGTCTCTATATACAATATGGCTTCTCTGATTGGAAGAAACACAGAAATCAACACAGTCATCTAGAGAAAAACACAGAGTTCATTATTGTTGTAGGGACAGGAGGTCTTGTGGGACAACCAGTCAAACGTTTCCATGTCCCGTTTTCTCTGAGAGTCACTGTCACTTGTCCACAATAGGCGGACAGATCATCCCCAATGGCAGCGACGTGTCACATATTTTAGATCACAGTTATTCAACTCATTGTCCAATTAGTAATGTCCTTAGAGGCTTAATGTCCGGACACTTCTGTCTTGCCTGCCCTTTTCAATGTCTTTGTCGGCTCTGTCACTACGCTCTTTTTTTAACTTCTTCTACCATCACCTCCTTCCTACACGGTCTCAGTCCTCCTCGGAGCCTGCGGCCCCCCTCAGTCCATTCATACAGAAGGGCAGGCCAGAGGAGAAAGGACTGTCAGATGGGGAGAAACCACTGAAGGGTGGCAGCCCAGCCAGTCGCTGTAGGTGAGGGAAGAAGGCTGGTGGGGGTCCTTTGTGGTGGTCTGAGCGTAGCTGCAGGCCATCATTGTGTCCAACGCTGTGGTGATGGGAGGGGGGCAGCTCAGGTGGAGCGTAGCGGATCGTGCTCGGGGCGTAGAGGCTCTGGGGGCCCTGTGGACCGAGGGCGAGAGGGTGAAAGAGGACCCGCCCTGCTGCGCCACCTGCAGCCAGTCTCTGGAGGAGCTCAAAGTCAGGACCACCACCTACCCCGCCACTACCCCCATTACTCCGACTGACCAAACCTGACACACCCCTCTCCTCACGGGGCAGCGGGGAGGACACAGACATGACAGGGGACAGAGCCGGGGATGGAGGCGTGAACAGCCCTTTTGGGGCGGCTTCAGCGCTGGAAGACGAGTCGGGTATTGGTGTGGAAGGGCTGCCGCCGTTAAGGCTGCTGGAGGGTGTATGTGCATGTGAGGGTTGGGGTGTGTGTGTGTGCGAGGTGGAGGTCTGTGTGTGTGACCCCCAGCGCCCCCCAGTGGTCAGCGCTTCATGTTCAGTCTTGATGCTCGGGCTGCCAGGGAGGGGAGACGGGGTCACTACACTCTTTAGCTGTTGGATCACTGCCCGACCGTTGTGCACCCTGACCCCCCTCTCCCCTCCAGTCTGGGTGTCTACTCCCCGACTCTGTTTACCCCCACCGTCTTCTTGTTTCAATTTGTCACCGTCTCCCCCTTGGTCCCATTCTGTCTCTTCCTCCTCCTCCCCCTCGCTGTCACTAGCCAGGTCCGAGGAGGCTGATACACTCTCCTCGGCGTGACGGAGCTCTTCCAGTCTACGGCGGGTTTCAGGAGGAGCGCCCTCGGGGTCGGACCTCAGCAGACGCTTCCTCCTGTTCTCTGCTTGGATCGCAGCAGTGGTGAATTTCTCTCTGCCCTTAGTGTCCGGGTCACTTTTCGCCACTGAGCTCTTTACTGTCTGCAAGCCTGAAGAGGAACAAAGACTTTTATAAGAAGGCACATTTCTTTGTGTCAATGGGCGTCAGGATGTAGTACAGTAATGTGTGGTGTCCCACCTCGGGTCTGTGGGGAGTTGTCTGTGGGAGAGGAGCTAACTCGAAGTCGCTCTGCTCTTACGCTCTCCGGCAGCTGCAGTAGATCCAGGGGTGTGTCGGCTAACTCTGTTAGACTGAAAGGACGGATGAATGGAGGGGAAAATGAAAAAATGAGAAAGGGAGGGAGAAAAGGTGGAACGTAAACATAAATGACCAATTAAAGCCACTTACATGCTTAAAAAAAAAGCACTGGTGATGTGCTGATTTGAGAGCATACTTAAGAGATGGAAACAACATATAATCAGCCTGATAACAACCCCCATAAGCCAACCAGCCTCACAACTCTGTCACCTCAACATAACACACACCCAAACCTCCGAACAACAGCGCATGCACACAAGCACTGACACGTGCGAACAGAGAGATAGGCAGTTGCGCTATCGAGGCACACACACAAAACACACACACTGTGCCCCACTCAGCAGCCCACCTATACACAGTTAAGCTCTGACAAGGAGGAGGCTGTTTGAGAAGTTAATGAGCTCTTGTAATTACAGCACTAATTAACTAAAACACCATTCAGCCCCAAAATTCTGACATCCATTTGTTGTAATTATATAGCTTCTGTCCAATTAGCATTGAAATACAGCCTACTCTTCTTGTTTTTGTCTCACTACTCGGCGTGCACACATTTTTGTTTTGTACTGTGCAGTGTGTGTGTGTGTGTGTGTGTGTGTGCGTGCGTGCGTGCGTGCATGTGTGCGTGTGTGCATGTGTGTGAGGGTCCGGGTTAATGGGCGAAATAAATTAAATCAAGCGTGTAAAGCTTTGGGTTATGTTCAAGAATTCATTTAAATAGAAATGTGGTTCAATAATCTAAAATCTGTAAAACATAAGATATTAAGATGACATTTTACATCTTAAATTCTTTTTTTAAATTACAACTATCTGTAATATTTAAATGTGATTCAATAATTATTAGCTGTAATAGGCTCCGATAATGTGTCTTGCTTTGATGTCCCAATTTTGTAAGTATCCTCATCAGTTTTCTCATAAGTTGGAGTGAGTGAAACACTCCATTTCATCATCTATCCCTTCAAAGGATCTCTGAACACAGTATGGTGCCAGCCTGCATATTTAAACTTAGTTCATGTCCGCAGTCCCGGGGAGCAGACTTTTGGCTCTGCAGCGGTTGAACTGACCTGAGAACGAAGTTGACCCAGATGACGTTGCGCTCATGGGGGGCTTTGTGGTTGATGGAGACAGTGGCTGTGGATTGAATCCACAGGTAGCCTCCTCTCCTCTGAAGCCAACGGTAGTAACCAGTCACCACCTGGCCTTTCCTCAGCACTGGGAGGAGAAGATTGAAAGAATGATGTATGACCGGAAAAGAGAGGGGGGGGGGGAGAAGAGGAGTCCGTAATGAGTTTGGCAGTTCATTATGAAGGCAGCAGAGGGCGCCGATCACAACAGGACAAAATACATCTCAACAGGCTCTGCATAATTCTCCAATGATGGGTTCTGTCATGACTCACAGTCTTCATGGCTCTGCCGGAGGTTCTCCAGATCTTCCACATGGATGAAGTTGTAACAGGTGTGTCCCACCACCTCTGCTGGGGTGAGATCCATGTACTCTGATATCCTGTAGGGACAGGCGACAAAAGAGCCCATTTGTGTACAAGATGTGTCCACTCATGTGTACTCTGCCAGCTACTGATGAAAACCATGAACAAACACTCTGTGGGCGTTCCTCTATCAGTTACCTGTTCTCACAATATGTGACCTGAAGGTCCATGTTCACTCGGAAGACAAACATGTTGCTCTCCATGCGGACTTCATTAAGCGTGGAGGGCGGGAGCGTGTGTGCAAGCGCAACCAAACCCATTGGTCGATGCATTGAACGTGTGGAGCCTGGAACGAGCGCAGGGCGGCAGCGGATTCGTCCGGTCACATGGATTACCTGCGGAACAACAGTAGATCATGTAATTCAGCACACAAGGTTGATTTTGCATTATTTCCCCTGATAAATTAACATTAAACACAATTGGTCAACTGCACTATTTTGTAAACTATTTAGTAAACTATTTTGTGCAGCATCCAGTAGAAAATAATGTCAAAGACATAAAACAGCTAAGAGGTACCAACTTGACTTCTGTGAAAGTGTCGTAGTGTCAAACAAAGTGGCAAAGCTCAGCTTGTTATTTTAACCTTACCAATATCAAAAGACATGCATAGGAAAGAAAAAATGTAAATGATGGCATATTGTTTCCTCAGTCATTTGCACCTTGTATCCAGACGACTTGACGTGCAGGCCTCTCTTGGTGAGAGTGGACTTCATGCGGATAAAGAAGCCGCGGTCAAGAGGCTGATCAGCAGGAGAATGAGGACTTGACGGAGCTGCAAAGGATTACAGAAGAGGAGCTTAAACAATATCCACTGCAATGCCTCATGTGTAGTCAGAAATTCAATTCTCCTTTTTTTTTTATTTTGATAATTGAAATTCGACCTTTAGTTTGATGAGCAACAATGTATTAGTCTTCTTTTTTTTATCTTTTGTTTTCTTTCTATAAACTGTTGATCAGTACCGGGTTCAGGGGTTCCAGCCAGGGAGGAGGTGGATGCGGAGCTGGAAGCGCTCTCAGGGGCCGTATGGCAGCCGGCCTCGGCCCTCAGATGTGGCCTGATTCCCAGCCGCTCGGCCATCTCGACGTGGTCCGCCGGGTGGATGTAGTCAAACACACTACTGCCGGTGAGCTCCACCTGGAGAGAGGCACACACTCTGCTCAGAAAACGGATGCCGAGAGCACAAATTCCTTCACATTAGCAAACACTGGTGCCCGTACACATACACACAAGAAAAATCAATATATGTTATGACAGGAAAATGAAAACGTTGCTTGGGGTTGTAATTCAACAAGGAGTAGGGAGGTTGTAAGATTCACACACACACACACACACACACACACACACTTGGAAGTCAGTCTCAGAGGACCAAGTGACTGTAGTATTACACAAATAAAAACCAGGGGAGATAGAAATCAATTGTATTTGCTGATTAAAAACAGGTGAACTCCAAGTATCTCCAAAGGTCGCATTACTATTCTTCTTATTTCCCTCCCTGCTCCTTCATTTAGTTACAGCCAGCAGTCGATCCCAGCAGGCATAAAGAGCGGTGCAGCCGCTCGTACAACTCTATATGATCCTATCATCATCATACATCATAGTCGCATCTCTAATCATTTAAAGGTAATAATGGCGCTGCTCTTGCATGGCATCCATAAAAGCAGCACAATTGGAGCAGGTGTGACTCCATCTGAAGCTGTATAAATGAGTGTGAGATTGTGTGTGTGTGTGTGAGAGAGAGAGAGAGAAGCAGTCAAGAGGAGAGAGAGAGAGAGGGAGAGAGCATGCATGCCGACACACTTAAGCTTCTATTACATCTGTGAATGTGTGTGTCTGCACATGTGTGTGCCAATACTATTCCATCTGATAAAGCCGTGGCTGCAGCAGCCTCACACCCTTGTCTGTAGGACACAGCCATTTATTACCGGATTAGAGCCATTTACTGCAGGCTTTATGGGAGCTTCAGCAGGCCCTCAAGGACATCACAGCCGGGGAATGAAAGAAGAAAACAGGGAAGGTGGGAGCAAAGGAATGAAGGAAGGAGAGCGACGGACAACCAGGGGTAAAGATGGAGGAAACTCCGACCAAGTGAAGGAGGATAAGTGAAGGGATCGACATACAGTGTTTAATCTCTTGGGGGAAGACACTTTATTATTTGTAGAAATTTGACACCTGTTATGATCATCCTCGACTTGTTGGCACAACGGAACAATTGTCTTACATCCTGGTCCTACGAGCCAACCAGCCAACCATTGATCTATGTACTTGCTTTAAGACCCAGTACGGCGTTTCAAAGCCGAATAACATTCTGGTTTAATTTATTTACTTATTTAAGCGATAAAACGAAGAGAGTAAAATGATCAATAAGCACAAGCAAGTAATGAAGAAGAACATTAGTTGAAAGTGATGGTAACAAGTCTTCAGATGTAAAAAGGTGAGTCAGGAGGATTTAAAGGTGCCTCGCACAGTTTCTAGTCAACATTTGTCCTGGTTCCGGAGGTCAGACCAGGTTCGGGCCGACATTGTTCCTTTACTTAAAGACAAGAAGTAGAATTTTGTAGTTGACTCTCTCTGAATCTGGTAGCCAACGGAGGGAACAGGGAACCGGGGTTAGGTGCTGAGCTTTTGTTATAACACTGGCAGCAGCTTTCCAGATCAGCTGCAGCTGTCTGATTGCAGTCTGAGACAGACCTGTGAACGGTCGATTGCAGGACACCAGCCTGCTCGTGATAAATGCATGTACAAGTTTCTGTAGATCATGTTTTGACCTCAGGTGTCTGATTCATGTGATGTTTTTCAGATGGTAGAAGTCTGATTCTGTTACTGATTACTGGAAGTCAGGTCTGAAATGGGGATAAAACAGAGGTTTCTAGATTGATTTCTCCTTTTCAATGACAGACTGTAAAGGCGCGTGCTGGCTTGTCTTTCTTCCTTAGCACCAAAAACAATGACTTCAGCTTTGTCTTCATTCAACTGGAGGAAATGGATGTTTTCCAGCTCCTAATTAGTTTAATGCACTGTCCCAGGGAGTCTATTGAGCTATAATCGTTTAGCGACACATCTATGGAGATGTCTGTGTCGTCTGCATGCATGAGATACAAAACTGTACATTTTTAATGATATTAGCTCATGCGAACATGGGAAGATGAAATAGCAGAGAATCGACCCCTTGCAGGAATCCGCACGTTGCTTGAAGACTCTTTGATGTACGGCTGTGGATACAATTGATCTGAAACAGTCTCCGTCACGAGGGAAGGACTTTCAGGATTATAACGCAACAGCGTTCAAGTCTGAATCACGATGAATCTACAGGATGAATGTTTTTATGATCTTCCCCTTGCAGATATAATATCAGCTGTGAGATTCCTTTTGATTCTGAATCACTTATTCATCAATGTTTAAAAATTAAGAGTTTTTATGAACGCATTAACAGGCTGGATGTTTGACAAGAAACGTGACTGGGTTTGGTTTAAAAACCTCTGCATGAACTTTGATGAAGCATCTTTCCTTAATGTTTGGATGAAGATGTGTCCGTCTGTCCGTCTGGCCTCTGTTTTATAAAAAGCTTTTCTTCTGGAAAGGGAATTCTTGCTGTTTTTTAAACAAGGACTACATTTACCTCTGCTCTGAACACTGGACCAGCCATCTGAAAGAGACACAATCCCCTGGCCCTGTGGTATTGGAAAACAACGTACAGTGACAAACAGGTCCTTATGGGCTTTACCGGGGCTTAAGACCTATCCGAATAATATCACTCCATCACAGACAGGGGGGGGGATTGAAAAAAAGATCTGACAGAAATGAGAAGATGAGAAAGAGACGGAGCGATTGAGAGGATGAGTCAGGCTCAGACATTAAAACAGGTATAGGATGTGGCGCGAGGGAGACGTGAGGAGAGACCGAGATCGCTCAGATCTGTGTGTGCGCGTGTATGCAAGCACACGGCGCACCGCGGTGTTTCTCTGTGTATGTGACCAGACTGTCTGTTTTTGTGTCATTGTGTGCCATTGTTTGTGTGAGTAGTTGTCTATCAATGCATCTGCGTGGATGTGTGTGTCTGCGCGGACATGCACGTGCATGTATGTATGGCGGTGTGGTGGGGATGGAGGGGCGGAGGAGGGCAGCAAGCAGGGGAAGGAGAGACATGATATAAATAATAGCAGGGGGCTTTAATATGTATGAGGCATCCGGGCAGTGGTCCACAACATACTCTCAGCCCTCAGCCCTCACTGACTGATGGGAGAGGAGAGAGGGAGGGAGTGGAGAGGGGGGGAGGGGGAGTGGGGGCTGCATACTAACCATTCCCAGATCAATTCTCTCCTCCCTCAATCTAGCATCATTCCTCCCTTCTCTTTACCCCATTTATCCCCTTTCTTTCTCCTCCCAGCCCCTTCTGTCCTAGTCTTACTTCCCCATCCTTTCTGTCTTTCTTCTCTCCAATTCTTCATCCTCTCCAGCCACTTGTCTCTTCTTCCTCTCTTCCTATTCATCCATCCTCCCCTACATCCCCTCATTTGCTCTGTGGCTTTCCCAGGTTTATCCCCGTGTCTCCGGCCCGGGGGCCCCTATGAGCAGCAGAATGATACCTACAGGCGCCAGGGGAGTGGGCGGAAGGCTGTGCCCTTGGTCAAGGTGCCTGACCTGGGCTAAGCCGGCTAAGCAACCCCCTGTCAGGGGAGAGGCCCTGAGTGTAAGCCAGGGCAGAGGGGTCAGACAGCAGGGACAGGACACGGCAGGGACGGTCCACAGGGGCATCATGCCCTCTAAAACAAACCACCAGTTACACTTTTTCACTCAGAACATCGTTTGTTTGTCTGTCCTTCCTCTCTCCCCTGTGACCACCACTACCTGCCCACGACGTACATCGGAGTGATTTTGCCTCCCGTCCACCTTCTCCATCTCTTTTTCTGTCTGTTTGTCTTTCTCATCTTTTGTGCCCATAAACAAACTATATGCTCTCCCTCTCCTATATCCCCCAACTCCTCTCTCTGCCCTTTCTGCCTGTCTCCCTCATCATAAACCCCCTTCATCACCGCTCACTCTCATCTTTTCGGGAAGGTAAACGTGGCGTTGTATGTTCAAGGTTTTGAACGTAATCTGCGATCATAAATAATTTCATTAGAATGCTGATGGCTCAGGCCCTGTTTGAGGAGATGTGATGGGTTAGGCCATCTGCTCAGCTGATAAGAACAGCTCTGTTTTATTAGCATCTCCACCAAAGCCTCGGCTGTCTTGTTTACCTAGGCAATCCCAGGGCGAATTTCATTCCTACTGCACATTTAAACTCTATTTACACACTCAGACTCTCTCTCCCCTCTTTACCACTGTCTCTCTTTCTATCCCCAATTCCTCTTCTCTATTTTCCCTCTCTATAGTAATTGTCTGTCTGTTTCTCTCTGTTCGTCGCTCCCTGTTTGTCCGGTCTTCCTCATTGTTTGGCTGGTTGTCGTTACTTTTTTCTCTTGTGTTTCTTAGTCTGGACACGTGGGTGTGCATGTCTGCAATATTTGTGTGGGTGAAGACCCGGGAAAACCCTGTGGCAGGTTACACACAGAAACATATTGGATACTAGGCTCTCAGGTCAGCTTAAAGGTGAGGTTTGTATTTTTCTTCTTCTTCTTTCTTATGTAATACATGCTGCCCACATGCAAGTTCAGAAAGTTATTGTTGTTTCTCCTCCTCGTGCTGCCCGTGAAAACATCCTGACAATATTATGCAATTATAATGTCAGGGCCTGCAAACACAGGCCATAATCTACACTGTAGCTAATATACTTCTCTGTAAGGTTTACAGCAGTTCCAAAGATATCATGCAGGTCAGCTTGTGCTCTCTCCTCAGTGGACGTACTTGTAGAATCAAAACAAAAAGGTTTGATTATCTGCTGCTTAACAGTAAACCAAATATATCAAAGACATTTCTGTTATTACAGTAAATGAGGGGACGCGGAAAACTACATTTCATGTTGCAGAAGGAGTTTTAGCATTTTCAGAGACAATGATAACCTTGCCATTATTATTTTTATAAAAGAAATAAAAAGGAGGCAAAAGGAGGTGTATAACATCCATCCAGTGTTGTTGTGCCATCAATGTGTGACGTGAGACGAATGAACAACTCCACCGGACCACAGTGGTCCAGGATGGGACAGCACCAGCATCATGCAACAGGGGACAAACATCCTTCCACTCTTAAGTTCAGTTGAAAATATTTATGAGGCGTTGGAACTTGTCTGGGAACAAACCCACATGTCTCCTTGGTAAGTATCTCCAGTAGCACGAAGACCGCTTAAGAACACTGTAAAGCCTCAAATTAGCGTAACCTAAACTGAAGAACGCACTTCTACACAGTCCAAAGCCTTTGAGTTTTGTCATCATTACATTGTAGTCGCATTAGTGAGGGGCTGCTTCTTATCCGAGACCAGGGAATTATTACAGTGACTGATGACTCTTTTATCTCTACATGGCATATGAGTATTGTACCAAAAATGAGAGCTCATCATTTATCGACGCCGGGCGCAGACCCTCGGTCACAGCAAATTTCCACATTTAAAATGGCACTAAATTACATCGGTTACTGTGGCACTAACTCCCCCTGTATCTCTCTCTCTCTCTCTCTCTCTCTCTCTCTCTCTCTCTCTCTCTTTCTCTCCCCCATGCTGTAGCGATTCTTCGTACTTTAAAACATCTCTCTGTTATCACACCTCTCCTCCTTTCCTCCCCCTCTCTTTCTTTCTCCGGCTGTCTCTATCTATCTTCCCATCCCCCTTGGTGTTTTTCCCCCTCCCTACAATCAATGTGGCTTTTAAGATGCCTATCGATTTGTTCCCCCAGACAGGCCCAGTGCGCTGGGGCGACACTTTGATTGCTGGGCCAGTAATTACTGTTATTATTTATGCATCTGGGCAAAATGGCAGGACTTAACATTCACAGTACAAGAGGCCACAGGCAATCAACAGAGGTGAGCACCTGGAGAGGGAGAGAGGGCGGTAGAGAGAGCTAAAGAGAGAGCAGCATGGCCCCCGCGAGAGTTGCACTCCAGAGATGAGCGCGAAGAATGCAGTGGAAGATATTCACACGCACAAACACACACAAGCTCCTCAGAGGGAACATGAAAGCGTCACAAGGTGATAGGCAATAGTGCAAAGACACATGTCTACATAGGATTATTCAAGTGTGTGTGTGTGTGCATGTGTGTGTGTGGTGACTTTGTCTTACCTGTGAGAGCCCCAGGTAGATAGAAACTGTCTCTGAGATGTAAAGAAAGCGTCCCTCCTGGCTGACCACGAACACAAAGCCATCCAGAGACTGCGCACATATAGAAACACACACACACACACACACACACCGACACACAAATTAGGGCAACCGGGAAGAAGACAGACAAATTAGGGCAATTAGTGTGTATCGAACAAATTACAACGAGCAAAGAAACAACCCCTCGCCGCTCACACAAACAATCAAACACACACGCTAACACACACACACAAGCACACTCTCACGCATAAACGTAACCAGACATGCAACAACTCCCTTAGATGCAGATTGCGGCTACACACAGCTGTCAACAGGATCCGCATTACCAGACAAGGCAGAGAGCAACAAATTCACACACTCATGGTATATAGATACACACACACACACACACACACACACACACACACACACGCACGCATGCAGACACCAAAACGGACACAGACACAGATAGAAGAAGAGTCATTACAGCCTGCAGTGACTCTAATGAGAAGTGAAAGGTATACAACCGGCCCATTAGAGAGGACTGCTTCAGAGAATAATATTAATCGTCATAACAAGCATCCAGGAGTGAGTCGACACTGCATCAGCCTCATACACACACACACACACACACATACCATACACGCACGAACACGCACACGCACACGCACACACACACACACAGTCCAGGGCCACTTTTCTCTAGAAGAATGATTGCTGTTTTGGCGGCCCAGCGCTTAAAGTGGCAGTGGTAATTTATGCAACAGACACATCCAGTATGCAAATGTGTGGCCGGGGTGTGGGGCGTCGTGTGTCGTGGCGGGGAGGAACCAGCCGTCTGAATGTCGGAGAACTAAAGTGCAATTATCAGGCTATTACGGCGGGAGGACGGCTGGGAGGAAAGAATCATACAGTTTTTCTGCAGTGTTAATTTGATTTCTATCAGCGCCGTTCCCTAAGTCTCTCTTCCTCTTTAACATGCCAGAGGAGAGCCGACATATGTAAGGATTCTTTGTTTTACCACAACCTTCTCACTTCTAAATTCTCAACCTTTGTTACCTCTTTTTTTCTCTCCACCTGTTCCCACTGCTGCTTGTTTCCTCTGTAATCCTTTTAGTTTCTCTGTATCCCTCGATGCTCTCGTTGCTCTCCCGACCAGCTTCTGTTCTTCCGCCTCCTCTACAGTTGTCTAAAGTACAATCTGCAGGGTTACCTTCCTCACACTTCTGGGCTTTTGTCTCTACATCCTGCTTTATGTCAACCCTGCAGCCCTCTTACCCCACAGTCACCCTCAGGCTCCAATCATCTGTGAATGCTAATGGGAGACAGGGTAGCCGACAATATCGTCCAAGCAACCGAGGTGTATGAGATGTGTGTGTGCGTTTCTGAGTGTGTGCACGTCTTCCGTGTTTGCTTGGAAATGTAAGTCTGAGAGACTGAAACGATTTAACCAAGTGGACTGCTGTCCTGCCCTGTTCTGAACTTCTGGGACATGATTCAATCACTGAGGTGAGTTGATGAACCGAGCATGAGAACATCTCGAAGCCGTTCATTACTTCGACAAACCCGAGAGAAAGACCGTAACCTAACTGGAGATAACTGAAGTTGCCTGTTGTCGTGATGAGTATGAAAAGAAGCGGGTAAGAGATGTGGGTGCTGTGGTTGTTACCTGCAGGAGGTGCGCCCCGAGGTGCTGCTCAAACATGTCCGTGGCCAGAGAATGAGACGACCGTCTTACTGCAAAGAGAAAGAACTCACATCAGCAACTCAAACTCTTTATAGTGAGTTTAATCACAAACCTGCATGTTCAAAAGCTTTGACAGTGTGTGTGTGTGTTTGAAGGGCAGCCCATTTACCATTTATTCAAAGTCCAATAAATATATGGGAGAGAAGGGTTTGCTGAATAATATACTTTAAGATATAAGACGTAACTATAATGGTTCCAAAAAGCCTTCTGTCTTTAGTCTGTGGACGTTTGCGCAGCATAGACAAATCACAGATGTAATATTATAAACCTCAGCAGTTACTGGACAGCTATATGCAGCTATTATATATTGAAATAATACACATTGACTTTGAAATATGACAAGTTCAGCATTGGGGTTCCCAGTAGCATCTCTACACCGTCTTTGAATCTGCAGTCAAACAGAAATAAACTTGAACCAATCATGATGATAAACAGGAAAATCAACCCGAATGGTTGGTGTGTTGGGGCGCTACGTGATGCACACCGCTCGATCTCCACCAGACACGCAAACAAGAAACACACACACACACTCATATAGTGTCTGAATCGCGACTCTTAATGCATCCCAAACACAAGCTATCAGAGCTGCTTCAGCGCCAAAGTGGTGCTGTTTACCAAGGCAATTACAATACAAATAGAGTTGGAGGTGGTTAGGCAGGGGAGGGGGTGTGAAGATAGGTATGAGAAAAGCAGAAAGGGTACGGTAGGAAAAGTGAGAAAACACTAAGGAAGGCGAGAGTGATCACTTGCTTCCAAGCAAACGCAACTACGAGGGGGCTGCAGTGGCGCGGAAGATTAATTCAACAATCAGCCGTATTTACTGTTTAATGTAAAACAAAAAGAGTCTGTGATAGTGTGTGTGTGTGTGTGTGTGTGTGTGTGTGTGTGTGCACCCGCGAGTGTGTGATTGCTAAAGTGGGGACCATATGTGAGAACTAATCTCACTCCAACAAGGCTGCCTTTGAACACAATGTTCCCTATATCTGGCGGATACGAACCATGAGTGTGTGTGTGTGTGTGCATGTTTGGGAGTTGATGTGACTTTAGGGATCATCGGATATCTGTGTGTGTGTGTGTGTGTGTGTGTGTGTGTGTGTGTGTGTGTGTGCGTGTGTCACTGCAAGGCTGAGGGAAATCAATACACGTTATGACAGGAAAATGAAAGCGCTGCTCTGGGTTACAACTGAACACAGAAGGAGGGACGGAGAACACACAGACACACAGACACACACACACAAGCACACGCATATATATAAAATAACACACACATATAAAATCGCCCAGCTGCCTGCTTGTGATGTGGGTTTGTTGAATAGAAGAGGGAGGCATTCCATTAGAGCTATAGACACACACACACACACACCTCAGGAATACACACAGCCATGAATTCTCACGCACAGGCTACACAGCGGTAACATGCCCTCCGATTAAACAACACAAATACCAGAGCACACACAAACTCTCACACACACACACACACATAAATACAGAGTTGCCGGACAAAGCCACAGTGGCATTGTGAGATTGGGGTCCCCCTGTGTGACTGAGTGTGAATATAAATAAGGCAAGTCCATTCAGGCCTATGAAAGGGGGTCTGGTGCTGGGACCCTTCAGCCTAGCCAGTCACTGCCTGGAGGGGGATGGGGAGCCAGGCTCTCTGCCTGTCTGTCAGTCTGCGCTGGGGTGTCTGATGGAAGGAAGCGAAACCCATCATGACCACATGAGAAGGAATCGAAAAGGACACACAGGATGTTAGTTTCCACATGCCACACGAATGGAAAGGTATACATGGGGGGGGGGGGGGGGGGGGGGGGGGGGGGGGGGGGGTTGTGGGGCCCC
>CAAKHC010006945.1:2470-42453 GCA_901007825.1 Macroramphosus scolopax
GGGGGTGTGGTTGTGTGGGGGGGGGGGGGGGGGGGGGGTATTCAGGACCCCTTTTCAGTTATTCAGATATCAAAGCTGCCATACAATGTCTCTGATTATGTCGATGAAACAACACTCAAACATCTTTCTGCAGGGCCGGGTCACACATGTCAATTACACTGTGACGTTGTTAACGAACACTAGACTACATCTACACTTACAGTATCTGCTGAGTGACCATGGAGGACATTTGTAAAACACGTATCCACCTTAAATAGATATCAGAGGAGGATATTTACATATTACGGTTGACGTCCAATTAGCGTTATGCCTTGCTCAGGAAGAACAGCCCTTTGTCAGCACTGCAATTAATACACGACTGTGTACCAGTGCCGTGTTGTAATGATCCCTTGTTTCTGATACTCTGCTCTCCCTAAAGAGGCACCCGAGTCAAACAACCGGTAGAACAAGCATGTCAATTAGGGAAGACAAGCAGCCATGTAGCTCAGGGTCTGTTACACAGGAGCTCTAGAGATATAGTGGAAGAGCCCAATGGGGCTGTTGTTCTGCAGAAAGTGACTCGACCGACTGTGTCAATAAAAGAAAGATGGCAAGGGAGGAAGAAGATTGATGTCACAGATAAAGAGGAGTACTCAAATTGCTCAAAGCATTTGTTCATTGACGATCAAGTACAAAGTTTGAGTGATCATGAGCTTCACGTAGAAGCTCCTTTAAGCAAACAATGATTAACATCCGAGTTATAGCGGACGAATGTCGGCTTCTCCGAACAGATGTGAGCTGATACTGTATTAAAAAACCAATCCATATAATCTGTAAAACAAGAGGACGACAGATGTTACAGTGATGTGAATTATACAAGTGTGTACATTTACACAGCCCTGATGTGCACTAGCTTTTCAATGGCAACTCCACACCACAGAGTCAGTGACTCACAGTGTGTCTGTATGCTTGGTTACAACCTTTACAGCCTTTGCAACCCCGTAAAAAATCTCATGCCGTACATACATATGCTACTGAACATATGGTACATACTAAATATAGAGTACATATATTTTATATTGCTCCTCCTCTTGATCAGATGATGTATCTATTTTCCAGTCTGCAAATATGAAAAGCATAAAACTGTCATTCTCCTTGCCGGGTCTTATTATACTATCAGTTTGGACTAGTTTTTAATTTATGTTCGGGATTTTCTTTTTTTGGTGTGAGTGTGTTTGTATGTTTTGGTGTCGGGTCCAGTCTTAGTAATTTTCTCTTTTATATTGTAAACACCTGCCTTGTATCACTGCCCTGTGTTTTACCCGTAACATCCAGATGTGGCCCACTGTGGAGTCTTTATCTCTTAAATTTGTCAGCACGTTGTTTCAGATATTATTAGAGATCAGGAGCCATCGGCCAGACTTCTCCTCACTTTAAACGAAGCCTCTGGCAAAGGTCAATATAAAGTTCAATACCAAAGTGATGCACACATCACCCTCTTTGTTCTAACTTGCCCCTGAATGATCTGTTTTTGCACCTTCACGGTTGTATTGCACCTTTCTACGGTACACCTGACAACGATGACTCATTCACGCATTCACACTCACATTCACACCTGCAGGCAGAAGCTGCTACGCAGGCTGCTGAGCTGTTAACACACACACACACACATTCATACACCGATGGCGAAGGCATTGGGAGCAGTTCGGGGTTTAGTGTCTCGTTCAAGGACACTTCCACACGGCCCCTGGAGGTGCATGGGATCATGCTAGATAATCCGCTATACCCCCTGAGCCACAAACTGCACCAAATGCAATTGTTGAAATACAAACATGTTTGGAATGTAGGAGTTTCCCCTGCTGGGGATTTGAACCTTTGACCTTTTGCATCCTCAGGCGGGCGATTTAATGTCTGCACCATTGGGGCTACTGCCAGCGCAGACAAGCAGTCTGATCCAGATAAAACAGCATTGGAAGTGGCCGGCACACAATTCAGCTTTCAAATTGAGAGAGACAGATTATGAACAACCATGAAACAATATTACTCTGCGTACACACCTTCTTGACAGCAAAGACTTTGATATACATCCCAGAAGCCAACATTCACATTCACATTAGGTTTATTCAACATGTAAAAAAGAGACCTACTCACTTTCCCTGATCCCTGTTGCGTTGCTATAATAAGACACAGCCTTCATTCTTTGTCTAATTCCCAAATAAACATATAGTTTCCGTGTCACCAACTAGCTTAGCTGTCTCTATCTTATGCTTACCAGTTGTAGGCTGACGAGTTCTCAGGAGGTTTTGGGAGGTGTCAGTCCTGTTTGTTATGTCAGCGTTTCTTGTTTGACCCTGCTTTCTGAATTGGGGGCCGGGGGCTGCCTGGGGGGGCCTCAGCAAATTAGATGGAAAGATGATGGAAAATATATTACTTTTCTTTTTTTTTTAACAATTGCAGAAGTATTGGCAGCTGTTTTTGGTGCTTCATTCTGATTGGCTGCAAAGAGCTGAAGTCCCGCCCATTTTGTTTGCAATCCCCTTTTGAAATGACTCAAGATGATCTACCATCAGGGAAAAACACTTATCATTGAGAATGCATAAAAATACATACATATATTGAATGTAACACTTAATTATACTTAATCTCTAAGATCAGTCATAAGATTCAACAAATTGTGAAAATGAGTTGAAAAATGCATTATTATAAAGATTTTGGTCACGTGATTCCTTGAAGTTTGTATTTGCTTGCATATGTGTTTTTCATGACGTTAGAAAAATGATTGTAACATTTAATTTGATTTCCAGAGAAAAGTATCTTCATCCTGACACAATGAATCGTTGCTCCTTCCGTTAAACTCAGTGGTTTTCACTGCTCATCCAGACAATAATTCAGTGAGACACGAAAGCCTTGTAGGTAAAATACAATTTATTCCTGCTTTCAGTTCACAATTCTTACAATATGAGGAATCATAAACACGTTTTTTTAACACTTGCGTTGTGCACTATTCTGAAATGTAATGAGATGATTTACATCAAGGTGCAAGACGGCGACAGTAGTTGAAGTGTTGGTCGTGCAGACGCACGACCCAACATTATACTGCTGACACAGGTCAGAAGAACAGTGAGATACGGGCCAAACAGATAAAATAATCTCTACTCATTTCGTCTTAAAATGCTAAATAGAAGATATTGAGATATTGACCCTCCCGTTAATTATGACCTGAATGCCAATATCAGTTATTCATCAATTTCTAAGTACGACTTAACTATAATTACTAGCAACTGTCTGATTCTGAAAGCAAGACTTCCGTCTATGTGTGTGAAGGAATAAATGACACTCTTGTTTCCAAGTGTTTGCAGATGGATGATGATGCAGCTTTGTCTCTTAAAGGAGGCGTTCGGTCCTAGAAAACCCAAGAGTGAAGAGAGAATTAAACATGGGTTAAGAATTGTTGTGTGTGTGAGTATACACACAAAAACACACACATTATACTGATATTCATTTACCCCTCATATATTAAGTCTCTCCCCAATGTTGATTTAATGTCTGTGGCCTTTCTTCCAGTGCTACTGTACCTTGCACCTGCTCTCCTGCTCACACGGGGCTTTGTCGCTTCCTCCGACCAAAAGCCTGGGCGCCTACGCTGGTGGGAACAAAGTTACGGTACCCCATTCCTCCCGATCGACTCAAATAGTCAGCCAGGCGGTGGGTCACGCAGGTGGAGGTGTTGCATCCCCTCTTCTGTGCTGTTGCATTGCTTGTAAAGGGAAAGATATTTTGAACACACATTTATAAAACCAAACCTGACATATACATGCTGACCTGGTGATGGTGATGATGGTGATGTTGCAACAAATTTAACACCATGGACATACAAAATATTCTAATAATTCGTGGCATGCTTACCTTTTTATCATGTTTTATTTTGTGAGTTATGCATTTTGTGAGTCTTGAATGAATGAAATGGCTTCCTTTGTTTAATAAATTTATTAATACATATTTTATTTGATCTTATATGTTATTGTATGATTGCTAGTGTGTGATATAAACTGACATTGTACAACACTGAACCACCTCAGTAACACTGAAATAAAAGATAATCTTCACATGATATCCATGTTTTCATTGCCATTGAAAAACTAAAGTAAAGACATTCCTCCGAAGTTAGTCAGACAAACAGAACCCACATGCGTCAGCAATCTCATGTATCCGTCGAGCTTTGCAAAAGTTAACTAAGACAGAAGATGGATGAGCTAAAAAAAACTGAAAAGTTCAATTATATACGCTGCCATAGTTTTCCTATTGCTCAGATAGACTTCTCTTTTTCCCCGGTGTTCCTGCTCCCACGTCGGTGCGGGGATAGGTTTGTAGTTTGTGAATATCCTGGGATAGTTTAGCCAGCACGCAAGTGCTTAAGCCGGCGCAGCGCTTGGACATGCTCCTATCTGGGCTGTTAGAGACAGAGACATGCAGAAGTAGCTTACAGTAACAATGACATGCATATACATATGGACATTTACATGCATTGATTTGTTTAGCGTGGTGTGCTTTAGCAGAAAGCAGAAATAAATCATTTCAACTGCATGCTTAGAGCTCCAACTGGCAGATGAAGACATGTTGACAACCAAAATATTGTTGTTGAGTTTTCATGCCTATCATGCATGTTTTCTTACATTTGATATCATGCTCTCTTCATATTCTCCGAGGCTTCTCAACAAGGACACTGTACCTCCAGACACATTGATGTAATGTAATGAGTCAATGAATGAATGACTGCATCCGACCAGGATTATGACAGATAATAGAGTCACAGTAATTATACCTTCACAAATACTTACAGTTGTTAGATAGATAGATAGTGATACCTGCTTCCATCAGTTGACTGGTGATCGTCCTCATCTGAAGTCATCTGCATGAACTCCTTCACGGCTCTCAGTAGCCGTTGGGCTTCATCGTTCGATAGCATCACTTCATCCGTGATTGAATCCTCACGGGCTCTGAAAAAGAAACATTTGGTTATATTGTTTTTTTAGTGGTTCTGCCTTCACATTAGCTCAGAAGCTGATTGTTACTTGTCAAGATGAGAACAACATTAAAGGATATACAAGACAAACCTGATGGAATCGGTCCTTTAAAAAGCTGTGAGAAAACTGAAAATATCTGATATAGTTCAGTAAATGAGACCATGCTGGAGGTCTCACCTGGACGGAGCTGCCGTGGAGATGCACATCTGACAAAAGATCAGCACATAGGCCAGAAGTAGAGACGAGTGTTTCAGCGCGATCATGATTCCCTTTGAAGGACACACAAGCAGACCCACAATTACTGCAAAGAAATGAACAATCTAAAATAATCCTTCAATTATGCATTCAATGATGCATGAATCCTCTCTCTCCGTGTCTCATAGTCACACTGCCTTGCTGTTAGAAGTCCAAACAACCAAGTCCTCACCAATTTAAAAACCTATGACACCATAACTGGTCAACCAGTTAATCTGCAAGAAACAGTGAAAAGAGCAATTGTTAAGAAATACAAACAGACTTGCATCTACTCACCGTAAAATGATCGATATTCGGGTGCTAAGGAATTAAATGATATGTGTTGAGTTGTAGATTCACTTGTGAATCTGCTGAAAACTCCAGCAGAGCAGAGTTTTATATACGTTCCCCGTGGGTTACTGCATGAACACAGTGAGCACCTGATCGAGGGCGATTGGCCAGTGGAATGCTTTACATCAACCGGCGAGCCAATCAGAAGTCCCACGTCACTGACAGCGAGCCAGTAAAAGATCTCGTAAGCGAATGACATCAATGAATGCTCATCAGTTTGTTTATTACACAAAAAGGTAGTTGACTCACTTTGTCGCATGATTTGTAGACAATTATTTCTTCAAGCAGAAAGTTCTATCAACAATCAATGATTTATAATATTCTTCCTGATACAGTTTGTGCTGTTTGACCCACCGACCACAAAGCTGAAACACATATCTGATGTGTTTATGATGGTCAGAGACTAGTTTACTAATGATTCTCTTCTGTACGGACACATGTAGACACTTTTTTATACTATGTCCTTTAATTATTAAGTAGTTAAAATGAACAGGACCAGAGTGAATCACAGGCATGGATGAAATACTAACTCTCACATAGAGTGGACACATTAATGGAAACAGTACAGATTCATATCTAACATTGTTGCATAAAAACAATTACAAATGTGCTGGACGTCTTCTAAAGCTCCGTATGTGATAATATTGGATAATATATCATAAAGCATCCTGTCTATTTCTTGCAGCACGAGGATAGTCATTAGTGACCTGCAGACCTGCAGGCTTTATATTAGTCTGACAGCTCCGCATGTGGTCGGAAACTGCTCACAAAAGATGGTGCACTCAATTATTTATATCAAATTGTCTCTCACTTATTTCAGCACATTGCCAAGGAAGCATATCCATGTTGTATCAAACTGGTAGAACACACATGTCAAGACAGAAATGCATGTTTATAGTCCAGAGATACAGATTGCAAATTCCGCCAAATTATTGTAGATACTCAGATGAAAATGCAATAATGATCAGATTTTCCACCCCCAAGACAAGTGTCTTGGAGGTCAATTGAGATTGCTCTTTTCTCAGTTTAGGTCTATATATATATATATATATATATATATATATATATATATATATATATATATATATATATATATATATATTACACAAAGCTATCTGACTTTAACAGCACATTACATTAAATAACACGAAGCTCGTGTAAAGATTAAATGCATACATTATGATGTAAGTTTAACAATTTTTCCTCAAATGTATCTGGCATTTCTAGTGTCCTGTCGTCAGGGTCCTTCAGCGGTCCGTCTGCATTAGAGCGCTTACAATTACGAGACCTCTTGATGCCCCTGCATCTGCTATTATGTTGTTGGAAGAAAAGAGGCTCTGGACAACTTTTATAGTATCAGGGAATAGCAATAATTAGACTTTCCCTGTGCAATTAACAATTTCAGTCATCCGGAGGGTAAATAATTTACCGTACCAGTACTCAAGGGAGCATCTGAACATGTCACACACGCCCCCAGTATAGCAAGGCAGGAAGACGTTCCGCCAATTGGCCCTACAATGTTGAGACTGCTGCTGATCCACCGTACCAGATAGATATTGGAAATAAAACAAAATCCTCAGAATAGGGGGGATATATCATATGCTACATTTTTGTTTGATATTTTACAGGATTTTTGCATCAATGTCATGAAGTATTCTCCTATGTGAGGCTTATAATTTGCAGGATTACTCATCAAAAGACATGTGATGCATAGAAGATTTATCCAAACTACACACTGCAATCTTCATACAGAAGGGAACACGCCACATGTGGCAACTTATTGCAAAAAAACAAGGACTATTTGACAAATTGGAGACGTTCCCTGATAACAGTTAATACGCTCTCGTGGAAAAAGTAATCAGTCAGTCATTATACGGTTCGTTCAATTGGAAAAATAATTAAACATAGAAAACAGAGTTCTGCTGCTATTGTTTCTCCTTCCAGATGAAACTCCTCGTGTCAAGCCTGTATAAACTTGACACCTCTTTAAAGCATTTGGCATTCACTTCCAAATCAAATTACTGTTTTTTTTAAAACTTTCCTGTTAAATGACCCTCTATTTGCAGTAATGATGACCATTTAACCATTTTTGGATCGACTCCGAATCCATGCTGTTTCAGAATACAGCCCACGGTGAACACCTGAAGTCTCGTGTCACAGGTGTTGTAAAGAGCCAAACCACTAACAAGATAATGCAACAGTCAGAACATGTTTATTTGATTAAATTTGACAGATGTGTTTAATTCTCCCAAAGTAGTTTTCAGTCTGGGGATCTGGCAGGAAGCAAAGATGTAATTGCAAGAATGTCCTCATTAGTTAGCCCTAACAAATCGGAATGATTGGGAGAGGTCTGTAGAGGCCATTTGAGGCATCTGAGAGAGAAAAAAGTCCTGCCAGCTGCCTCAGCAGGAAGGAACGCCTGGATAAACAACTTCATGAATAATGAGGAGCTATGTGATGAACTGATCACAGCAAAGGGGGAAATGGTTTAAAACCCCATTAATGACATAATAACATTAATCTGGGTGCATCATTAAAGGATCTATATATTCTCCACTGCTATCCAAAACAATTGAAGTCTACAGAGACAATAAATATATGAGTAAGTACATCTTTATGAGTAAGAAATGGCTGTATTACATTGTTATATGTCTATTGAAAATGAATACCTGTTTTACAACGTGCATGTGATCCACTGTGTGAACAAATTCAGGTTTTTTCAAGTTTGAAAAGCTATGCAAGCTTGGAATGTAGTGCATACCATAACCTTTAACCTCTAAATGTAGTCTAGCCTGACCTAAACCCACAACTCCATTTAGACGTTGAGTGGAACCTGCAGCAGGTTAGTAGGGCAAAGTTTATTTGCTGAAAAAACAAAAAATGGCTCCATAGACACTCCTTAAATATCTACTGAACAAAAATACAAGTTTAAGAAACAACTCAAATAGTTGTTCTCTGCGCTCAAAGATCTCAATCCTCTCAAATGAAATCACCGTAAGCAGACGTCTGTTCTTCGCCAAGATGATCCGGAGGACGGGTCACGACACGTACGTCTGTCTGCTGCTTCTGCTTCGAACCAACAGAAGAAGTGTGTGGTTTCCAACAACTGGAGAATCTTTGAACAGACGGTTCACAACCACCTGGGAGAGGTTATCCAGTGTCAGAACACCTCTGTGGACTTCAGAATGCACACATGCAATGGACTCAACGGAGAAGTGGTCTCTTCGCAGATGAATTCCGTTTTAACCTGCGGCAGTATCTGACGGGAGATTCTGGTTCATCATCAACATCAATCAGCCAACTGGGAAGATCCAAGAACTCTGCACAGCTGTTGTGGAGGAGTGGGACAATATTCCACAGGCCTCATAATCTCATTCTTGCTGGTTGTGTTTATCTTTGTGATCCATGTAGATATCTCTACAACCTTTTGATAAAGTTGTGAGCACAAATAACTGTATCATTGAAAAGTTTTTTATTGCATTTGACTTTACAACATAAAAACAATTCTTATACTCGTGTCTGTCCAGCATATCTCAAATTCATCACCTTACTTCTGTATTGTCTAATAGTCTAATTTTAGTTTAGTTAATTTTGTATAACATTACGATTCAACCTAAATACTTCAAATCCACAGACAGAATGGCAATTAAAGGAACTTGGCTTTTGCAGACATATATAATATTCTCATGTCTTTTTGTCTCTGAGCACTATCTGCTGTTAAGACACAATAGCATGCATGCACACGGTACACACACAGGCTGTCACCTACGCACACACACAATAGTGCTTCCACATACGGCCATCAATCAACCATTTGCACACTGCTGCCGTACAACATATGTTACAAAATGCCCAGCATGCACACACAGACAGTACTTACAGTGCATACACAGACTGCTATCGTCCAACAAACAACAAATTGCGCACTGCCCATTGTGCAACAGATAATGTTGAAATACATAATATTGCAGAAGGAGTAGCTGGTCTTGTCAGTTCTGAGTATAATCTAACACACTTTCAGACAATTATTTTGTGTTATATGTCCACAAAGACGAAACAAGGGGTTAAAGTGAGTTATAACACAGTTGTTGCACAGTGTTACAATGGCCTTTTATCATGCAGCCATAATAAAGTATTGTATGCTAGCTAGCAACAGCTATATTAGCAGATGTTTTTCTAACGAATAACTGAGAAGAAAAATATATGTAGTTTAAATTGGCAGAAGAAAAGTACTGTACATCCCTAAAGTAACTTTCATACCTTAAAGTTTAGTGTTTTGCTAAAACTTCTGCTGAGGTAAAATGATCCCACTTCTATTGCACAGGCAGAGGCAGAATCCTACTGGCCATGTGCAGAGTAAGTCTCATCATTTTTGATTGGACAAATTGAGAGCGTTTCTATTGTCGCTACTTTCGCTCCTCTACCAAAATGTGAGAAAGTTGTATTCAGCTTAAAAGGCTGAGTTACTTGGTTTTTACCAGTTGTTTTTTGTTATTTCAAGAACATGCAAAGTTACATCTTTGGCACGTGATTGAAGGAAAGAATTCATTTTTAATTTATATACAATATTTTGGGCGGAAATATTTTTAAATCATGTTTTAGGCTTTCTGAATTCAGCTGCACGACAATTTTAGATTCATTTATCATGGCTGTATTTGGTTTGTTTTTAGGAATCTTCAGAAGACGTGATTCAAGTTTATCTTCTGCTGCTACATGTTTCTTTTCTTGCTGATAAAGCTGCATTTTGCAAAGTCCCATTACATTTTAGTGCTATGCAGTTTTGGAATATTATTATATAATATATGATAGCTATTTTTCCAAGGGGTGTCCCACTCCCCCATCCTCTACCCTTTTGTATATTTGTCTTTGGTCTGTTTTTAGTTCATTTCCACCCACTTTGTCCTGGCCTGAACTGGACCAGGACAAAGTGGCCACTCTGACTGCAATTCAGATGCAACATTTTCATTACAAATACATGCAATTATACTAAAGGGAATTCACATATGAAGACCTTACTTAGTGTTTGCTACACATTAATGGGTTTAATTAAAAGCTTGTAAGACTAATTCAAGACGAGGATTCAATTCCTGCCATGTATGTAGCTAGTAAGATGATCCTCAGTAGCCTATAACTATGTCATTTACATTGAATTACATTTAGTTTATCCAAAGTGACTTAGCATGGAGGATAACATCCAAGCTACGTTGCAACAGAGACATTAGTGTAACAATAAAAACTGCTCAACCTTTAACAGATAGCCTAAGGATGAGAGCGTATGAATTTACTACAGGTGCAGTAGGAGAAGCAAAGGAAGGATAGTAGTGCTAAGTAATTGTAAGTTAGGAGAGGAGGTGCTCTCTGAGGAGCTTCTTAAAGACAGGGAGGCCCCTGCTCTGGTGGGTCTGTCAATTAGTGTAAATAAGTTAGATGTCATTATGATGACTGAATAAAGAACAAGCTCTTACTTATTTAATTTTCATTAACTGTCAGATTTTGGCAGTTGACATTTATTTTAGGCCCATTATTTTTAATTCTACTGCACAAATATATGTTACTATTCTAGTTTGTGCAATACATTGAAGATGTAGAATAGGGTCTGTATAACCAGGGCTTCATTAAATCAGCAATATAATCAGCATGCATCTCAATAACAAGCAACCGGTGTCTCATTTCAGCTTGCTAAATGAAATATCGAACCCCCAGACCCAAAGTGCAATTGTGAGAATAGTTGAGACTATTTACACAATTTATATCATAACTTCATAAAGTCAATAATACTTCTTAGACTTTTTATCAAAAAATTCCTATTACTTAATTTATTTGGCAACTATTTATTCAATGGACTTTTTGCTTTGCATAAACAACTAACCTCATTTTGATGGTGTTTTAACTTTAAATTGTATTTTAACTGAAATTTTCCTTTTGAACTTTTTTGCTTCTTTTTCTCCTTTTAGGTTGCAAGGTAACAGTTAACAGATGATGTAGAAGCAAAAGTCAATAAACTTGTAATGTTCCACTATGTTCCATGTACCTCTCTTATAGGAAGCCCACTTCCGAATAAAGAGATTATGTTTGTGTAGTCATAATTTCCTTGAAACAATGGCTAATGTCCTGCAGTCCAATCCACCCTGGTCCTTCCAATAGTCATGAAGAAATAAAGTCACACTTGCACCATGTTTAGGTTTATTACTGCGGTGCAAATGATCTCTTAGTTCATGTGTCATTAGTGCATTATGAAAATATTTCACACCTTTAATAAGTAATTCACAACTTCAGTAGTGTGAGTTCTATTGTGTGCTGATCCCTCTGCCGCTGGATTAAAAGCAGCTGAAACTCAATCCATTCAAGAACAAAATGATCCGGATTATTGATCAAGAGCAGAGCAAAGTTCAGTAACAGCTGACTTTCCGGCCAATCTTAGCCTAAGAGGCGGGGGATAGAGCATGTGCAAGATGATACATATGTTCTGCAGTCCCTCTTAGGAGAAGACGGAGTCAGCAGAGGAAGGCTAGTCGTGCAGCGAGCGCAGATTTGGGGAAAAGATGGTTTCAATTAAATCGCCGTCTCTGGTGCCGATGTCCTGCGCACAGGCGCTGCTCGCTGTTGGCTGCCTGCTTGTCGCCCTCCTCGCTTTCCTGCTGGTTCGTCAGCTCGTCAAGCAGAGGAGACCCCCGGGCTTTCCTCCTGGTCCATCTCCCATCCCTGTCATTGGCAACATTCTGTCTCTGGTCACCGAGCCGCACGTCTTCCTCAAGAAGCAGAGTGAGGTTCATGGACAGGTAACTCACTCAGCACGCAGACACGCGCGCGCGCGCGCGCGCACTCACACTTACACACAGACACAGACACAGACACACACCCACACACACACACACAATGGGTGATAGTTAACGGACAAAAGAGATTCGCCCTTGGCAGGAGAATCACTAGCAAATCAGAGACTCCCTAACATCTAGGTCTCCTCCCAAAATACATATAAGGACACTGACCTCCTGGTAACAGTGTCCTTTTTTCTTCTTTTTTTTGTTACTGTGAGCATAGTTAAGGTGAATTGGAACATAATGTAAAATAGGACATTAGAACTAATCAGTTTATTTTTTGCTCGATGAGTGAAATTAAAAACCTTTTCGCTAAATCTGAACTTTGAATCTACAAAATCAAAAGTGCATGTTCTCATTGGTTTGACATCATGTCGGTGGATGAGGCAAGCATCAAACTTGAAGTTCACCCTGCAATGTGAGGAAAAAGATTTATACTTTAAAGCAACATTCTGTAACTAGTTTGCCTAAAATGAACAGCTTCACAATCATTTTGATGAGACAATGACTTGTGATAGGGAGAATGTCGCCTCTTTCATTCCCACTCGGTCCCCCACTGCTTTTTTAACACAATCTCTGTGAGTTCAGATGGAGAGACCGAGAGCTCAAATCACCATCGACCTGCTGCGGCTGCTGCTATTGTTTTTATCCACTTTCACTGATCTACTACAGCTGGTCATAAAACAAACATAAAAGCCCAAAGGATGTCGCTGCAGGACCAAAACTCTGTTTACTTCATATTAAAACATGTTTCCTCTGTCCCAGTCTTGTGTCAACAACAGTTTTGTCCCTTCAAATAATGTCACAAGCTGTGCAGTTCTCACCCTTCTTACAATCAACAGAATCAAATGTGCCAGCGTCATGTAATTACCACTTGTGCCAGCAGAGGCTGCTGTTGCTCAGCAAAAGTTGCTTTAACTATATTTAATCATAAGTTCATAAAAGTTACAGTTGCGCAAACCTTTGAAGGACACAGTCGTTTGTTTACAACTGCAACAAAATCCTTCCAATCCTTCCTTCTTTATCCTAACACAAGGACTGCCAGAAGTATTCAGTAACAAGTGGGGGCTGAGGGACAGTTTGTAACGGACTTGAAGTGGTTTTAACTTCAGCTAAATATATTAAATTAATTTTGGACTTCAAGGGTTTATTTATCTTACTTAGGCAGTGGGTTGTTGTGACAAGGAGGAAAGGCAAATTTTCCACTCTACGATTTGTAGATTGAATTTTCAGTAACCAAGTTTAACAGAAATTGAATTTTAGTCTTAATTCACATTTAAGAGCAGCAAAAGGAAAATGTGCATGTGAAGTTATAAATAGTATAAATTCAATTGTATATCAAATGACCTCATCTACCCTAAAACAATGGTAAGATGAGCTGTTCCAATCAACCAAATGGGACAAAAAAGGTTTTGCGTCAGTTTACCATGCCTTTTTGTAATATGATATACATCATGCTGGCCCATTAAAAAAATGACTTTGTAGAGGAATGTCAACAAGTACACAAACAAAATGCTGTAACATGCTTGAATTTGTGATCCAGATTCCGTGACTGAAGCATTCGTTTGCAAAGAACAAAAGTACAGTGCTGGTGTTGCATGTGTATCTTTCAGATTTTCAGTCTGGACCTGGGCGGTATTTTGACCGTGGTATTAAATGGATATGACTGTATAAGGGAATGCCTTCACCATCAGAGCGAGGCGTTTGCTGACCGCCCATCCTTGCCTTTATTCAAGAAATTGACAAAAATGGGTGGTAAGATGATGACAAAGGATTATAAAGCCTTTTATTTTTCTTGATCTAGTATCAAAAAGAGAAATAGAGCTGACATTTACATAGAAGCATTTCATTGTTATCGTTCTACTATGTACATTTAAAAGACTGAATTCTCCCTTTTCTTCTCTCTCCTTTTATCCAAAGGACTTCTCAATTGTAAATATGGCAAAGGCTGGATCGAACACCGTAAACTGGCATGCCACTCTTTCCGTTACTTCGGCAGTGGCCAGAGACAGTTTGAGAGGAAAATCTCAGAGGAGTGCATGTTCTTTGTTGATGCCATAGACAAGCACAAGGGAAAACCGTTCAACCCCAATCACCTGGTGACCAACGCTGTGTCCAATATCACCAACCTAATCATTTTTGGACAGCGTTTTACTTACGACGATCGCAACTTCCAGCACATGATTGAAATATTCAGTGAGAATGTGGAGCTGGCCGTAAGTAGCTGGGCCTTCCTCTACAATGCCTTCCCTTGGATCGAGTATGTGCCCTTTGGAAAACATCAGAAGCTGTTCCGTAACGCTGCCGAGGTTTATGACTTCTTACTTGAGGTTATCCAGGGGTTTTCATGTGGCAGGGTGCCACATATACCTCGTCACTATGTAGATGCCTATTTGGATGAGTTGGAGCAGAATGCAGGTGACCCCAGTTCTTCGTTCTCCTATGAGAACCTCATCTTTTCAGTGGGCGAGCTCATCATTGCAGGCACGGAGACAACAACCAACACACTGCGCTGGGCCATGCTGTACATGGCACTCTACCCCAACATACAAGGTTAGTTACAGAGGCATCATCCCAATGTGAAAACATTTTACTTCTGACTTCAGTCTTTGGATAAAATCAGGAGACAGATTTGATTCCATTACTCTGCAGAATGAGCATGTGTTTAGTGATTATGTAAGGTTATCTATGATTAATGCCTGATCGTATCTGATTTCTGCTTCAAAGAGAGGGTCCAAAGGGAAATCGACGGTGTGCTGGTTAATGGGAGGGCACCCTCTTTGGAGGATAAACAGAAGATGCCCTTTGTCGAGGCTGTTCTGCACGAGGTCCTGCGCTTCTGCAACATCGTTCCACTCGGCATTTTCCGTGCCACCTCTCAGGATGCCAATGTCAACGGCTACACAATTCCCAAAGGCACCATGGTGATCACAAACCTGTATTCAGTGCACTTTGATGAGAAATACTGGAACGATCCAGGCGTTTTCTTACCACAGAGGTTTCTGGACAGCAATGGCAACTTTGTGAGACGTGAAGCCTTCTTGCCATTCTCTCTGGGTGAGTCTCTCTTTGCTTCTTTACACTCCTGATATACTCCCAGAATGATGATGGCAATACCTTTCTCACATTTCCGTGTACCCCTTTAATGTTACATGAGGTCCACTGATAACGGTTAATTAGTCTACTTCAGATTTAGTGTAATATGTATTGTCCTTCTGGATCTCATGTTCTTATGCAATGTGCATGAGCACAGATCGAGCAGAGCCATGACACATGAAGAAGAGTAACTTGGATAAACCTTTGTATCTCCACTATCTCCAATCAAACCCCCTTTATCATCTGTGTGTGTATGAGAGGGTAAATTCAGTATTTTTTCTTTTTCAGGGAGGCGTCACTGTCTGGGTGAGCAACTGGCCAGGATGGAGATGTTCCTCTTTTTCACCACTTTGCTTCAGAGGTTTCATCTACAGTTCCCACCGGGAACAGTTCCCACTTTAACTCCCAAACTTGGCATGACCTTACAGCCCAAGCCTTACTCCATCTGTGCAGTCCGCAGGCAACAGAAAGCTCCCTGCATTGGAGACACTCCTCATCACAAGTAGACAAGCAGGCATTTACTACAGAAGTCACAATTTTTCTCTTTGCCACAGCAATGCAACTACATGATACAGGTGTATAAAACCGTATCACTTTGGATTGTAGTAGTGCATTCAATGTAAAAGGTCTAGAGATATGTGATCCAGTTTACATACTCTCAATCCAATTCCTTAACTGAGCAATATGCATGTTTGCACAATCCTTTTCAGTCAGAGGGGAGAAGAAAATTCCGTGCTGAAAGGACACTGAGAAACACGAGTGTGTTATTGATTTCGTTCTCTACAGCTGAGAGTTGTTCCGAGCCCCAGACATGAAATGTCTATGAACCTTGGTGAGGCGGAGATGGGTTAGAAATATGTCAATGATTGATACTAAGTACACCTATGTTAGTTCATAGCCCTTCCTTCTCAGGACAGCTTCAGGTCAGACAGTCGACACCAATGATTTGTAACTCTGGGGCAAAGGAGGTTTTCCAAGAATAATTGGAACACTGTATTTTGGAGCTGGACGTAGCCCAAGATTGACGTCATCTGGACCGACTCTCCCACTATCTCCAGGGATAGTTTTATGGAAAACTTTTTTTTCTCCTAGAAGGAAAATGCAAGCAGGGTGGATTTCTAGAAACTGACACAACACTGGTTTCTGCTTAATGGTGCTTAACAGTACTGACAAAGTACTTCATTCATGTGTTATGTCTTTTCGGTACGAGTATTTTTATGGTTTCATAAAGTGTTTAACTATTGAAAAAGTACACTATCTTCTTTGATTTTGCTTCTGCTTACAAAATCCAACTTCGATTTTATAAGTACACGTTACAGTTGTAGGTACTGACAGGTTTGACTCTTTATAGGCAGTGAGACCTGACTTCTACATACTCATTGTACCTGCCTGCCAAATCCAAGACTGCCCAGTTATTATCAATAATAATCATAATGTCCATGGTGACAGCAGCCTGAATGAATCATTAACCATTCTTTATTTACCTGCGTGTACATACATGGTTTGACGATTCCCGTTATGTGGTTTGGATGTCGGGATTTTGGGAATGAGCGGATGCTATTACAGTTTCTTTTAAGAAATATCCTAATCAAACCTGCATTAATTGGCCACTTGGTGGCAGCACAACAAGCCTTAAACACAAAATGACAAGTGAATACCCTTGTCGTTTGTTAACTTCCATTTGGAATAATGTTTCTGGTTAAGAGACATAAACACTCCTTCTAGCTCTGTTTTGTTCTCAACAAAGTTGCAAGGGAAGTATCCGGATCTTTGGTTGCTATTCGCTCCAGATGTTCACAAGCTCAGCATTTTATCCGTCTATAATTTGGTGTCTTGCACAAGGCATTCTCTTTATTTTTACAGCTTTTCTGCTGATAAGAGCTCCCTCCGGTGTCTGACTTTATAAGTCGTTAAAAAAAAAATCTAAAAAAAAGAAATACTTTGGTGCTGCAAAGATACTGTACCAAGCCAAGATAATCGGGTTTCTCATCCCACAACCCTTTACTTGAACAAATTACTGTAAATAAACATTGTCAACTGTCATTTTCAGATGTCCTTTTAGCACTTCTGTATTTTCTAGATTGAAATGTGGTTCATTCTTTGCAACATTAAACATGATTTTTTTTTCTCAATGATAATTGCATTCCAAACGTCCTAAATTGCACATATGTAGATTAGTAACATCTATTTAGTTTTTTTCGGGCGGGCGTTTGGCCCCTCGAGCAAGCTCAACTTTTGGACCTCGACTCTTTACAAGCCTGTGTACGGCCGTGATCCTCACAGACGAATGCTGAGAGACCATGTATGATAAAACCTCTGCTCAGATATCAACCTCTGTGGACTAACACAAGAGATAAATATAGTGCAGGATTAGTGAAATATATACGTTTTCCTTTAGTGTATTTGAGGCGGCAAAGACAAAGAAATTAAGGTGTTTCATATAACACAAGTTCACACACACACACACACACACACACAAACACACAAAAATCAATGAGAACTGTTCATACTTTAGGGATGGTGTTTTATGACAGCTATTTTACAACAAAAATCAGTTGCCCCCACAACGGAGGTCAGGGTGAATGGTTACATTAGACAGATGTACGTATATTGATGCTACATATGGGTAACAACCAGTCATAGATGTATTCATGGCACAATCATCAGAGGACACTGTGGTTTGTGAGAAGCCAACAACTTTTACAACTTAATGAGCCAGCTACCGAGGCTTAATAGTCCAGCACAGGTCCACGTGAAACAACTGGCGCCAGAGGTGTCAGAATCTCTACGGCTCTGACCCGAGCCAAACTCTGACACCTGCCACTGACACACTTTGTTTCTTTTGGATGGACAGCACTGGAGCCCAATCAGTGTATCTAAGCCCACAAACTACTGAATGCGGGTCAAGTTTGGCACTAGTTGGGTCGACTAAGACAACAGTGAAAGTGAGATCATGAGGAATATGAGTGGTTATGATAGAGAACAGGGAGAGGCTGGAACCAAGCGGAGAATCAAAACCAATACACCAAACGCCACAGTTCCACACCTGTAAATAGGAGTCGATAAAAACTCTGGACACACAATGGTAACAACAGGATCTCAATGTACAGTATGTCAGCTGTGTGTAGAAAACAGATGCATTGAATTGATTATTTAAAAAATATAAATTTATGCACACTCTTTTGTACAGCGGCTAAACACTCGTTCGTTAAGAAAATGCGCTCACCTGCATCTATTTTTGTTAGTCTATAAATATTACTATGTCAGTTGCGACACTGCTTTCTTAACTTTTCTCCAGAGATTATGATTTATTAAGGTGATAAAGAAGCTCGGCAACATGTCTGCCTTCCCTTTCAGAAAACATCTTATTCTAGTGGAATGCGAAGAGTTCTTAGAGATAAAAATAGAGAACTAGTAGTTTTTTTTTTATCAGCCTCGTGGCACCTCATATACTCATTCAGACATTTACTCGTTACCAATTTAGCAGGTATACCTAAATATAACTAACTCAGTATAATACAACAGCCCTACAATCATGCAATTTTTAATGAGGTGCTCCTAATATTTTGTTAACTTGTTGGTATAAATTGGATGTAAAGCACCACAAACAGCCTCCGAAATGACCATTAAAATATATCCCTCTCAAAAAGATTCAATAAAACTGAACATTTGAACATTGTAGGGCTTTTATGTCATACAGCAATAGCTGTATCTAGGTGTACCTGATCAATTGACCACTGATTGTATTAATAAACAAAATAAAAAGTAAAATTATACCCTGGATCCCTTCTCTAGACACTGGCCAAGTTGTGGGTTTTGGTACAAATAAACACAAAACTAGAAAAGGGATGGGTGAGCTTTTAATTTGTCTAAACATCAGTCAACGTCTGTTGGCTTGACTGAAACGGACATTGTATTGTATTGTTGCCTAATATGCTGTTACAGAAGGGCAAAGTTGTACAATGTGTTGTGGCTGCCTGAGACATCTGCAGTCTGCTGAGAGTAAAGAGAAGCTTCTCTCCAGTGAGGTTGTAAAAAGGTTATGCAAATATTGTATGAATGGCCAGGAGATAGCACATATTTTATGCTTCTCTGTCGCTGAGCATTTCAATTGCTTGAATTTGTTTGTAGTCAAGTTGGTCATCAAAATTACAAACTACTACACAGACTACAGTCACCCGGATTTGTAATGTTCTTAGATTTGAATTTTTATTTAATATTAATGACATAAATTCTTGCAAAATAATTATTCAACTTTGCATGAATCCTGAGTAACCTTTAAAAAATACTTCAATCAAAAAAAAAAGGAAAATGAAGAATCCATTCATTGAATAAGCTCTCCTGATCTGATTGCAACATGTTAACACACCAGATTAGAAAACAACCATTACTGAGAGGACGCACAAACATACATACACAAATTACATACTGAAATAATAACAGATGTGCTCTCTTTCTGTCTGCTCATTCTCTCTATCACATTCCTCAAAACGTATTCACACACTCAAAACACAATGAGGCGAGGAGAGTAAAATCAAACACAAAAATACAGGTGGTACACATGAAGTATAGCATCCAAAATGATGCAGATATAATGCTATTAATCAGTCAGCATTTCAATATTGTCTCTGTGACTGAGTCTGATACAGTGTTTCGTGTCACCAGCAAGGAGAGAGAACTACACAAGCCTAGGCTCTGGGCCAATATGGACGCAGTAAAGGTTCAGACAGGCACATTTGATATATATATGTATATATATATAACTCAAAAATATACCTGACACTGAGTCTGAAACAGTCTCAGTCTCGTCTTTCCAAGTTTGAACTTTGGTAAAGGGTGTCAATCATTTCATGATGTCGCTTGCTTCATTATCATTCCTCTACCTTTTTATTTATTCATTTTTTTTAAATAGGATTTGTTTTGTACCTAAGGGAGGTGTAAGCGCTTTGCATTCGAGGCAGCATCGCAGCCAGGTTACCATGGAGGGCAAGTCAATGCCGGGTCCCGTCCACACTCTTCTTCTGCACCTTCCTCCTCAGTTCCGGTGCTGTTTCTGGCTGCACCTGACTCTCCTTGGGGTGAAAGTGCATAGGAGTTGGGCTCCCACTGTTGCAGCAAGGATCCGCTCACAGTAGTAAGGCCTTTTTGTTTCTCCAAAAAACAATGTGACTGCTTAAGCATCTGAGTGTCTGCACAGTGAATCTTTCAATGTGTGTGTGTGTGTGTGTGTGTGTGTGTGTGTGTGTGTGTGTGTATGTGAGAAAGATGGAGCAAAGTGTCATTTATGTGCATTTATTAAATGCGTGTGGTGGTCTGTATGTGTTTACGTCAGTAAAAGGCAGGTGGTTGAGGGACGTGTGTCCTTATACTGCCTCTCCTCTTTTCCAGACATCTGTGTTCATTCCTTTGTCTTGGTGCTACTGACGTTCTTCGCCCTCCTCCTCCTCCTGGATGACTTGGATGTCATCTGACGGGGACGTGGGCAGGCCGGCGGGCATGCCGGCGGGCAGGATGTCAGGCTGCTGCTGTTTGACGATCTCTTTGCTTTTCTCCTCATCCTCGATGGTCTTCTTCCACACTTTGTGGTTCTCTGACAGATGTTGCATGATGCTGCAGAACAACTGGCGGCGGCTCTTCCTCCTTTCTGCAGCGAACAAAAGTAAAGAAATGTTAACAAAAGCTAAATATAAATTAGGCGACTTTAACATGACGATACGGAGTTATTTTTACTTGGTGCCAGCTCCTCATCTAGCTCATCATCCTCATCCTCATCTGTGTCTGTGTCCACCTGTCCCTCATCGTCTTCATCTGATCCATCTTCATTGATCCAGTGGCCAGGAAGTAAGCCGGCAGCATCGTAGGAGTTGCAAAGTGGTCCAACAATATGTGTGATGAAGGACTCCTGTAGCTTCGCCAGCTGAGGGGAGGAGCGGTCCATGAAGGGGCTGATGGGTAATCCGAGCGTAGCTTCCTCATCTCCCTGCAGATCAAAAACTATGATTAAGAATTTAAATCATCTCATTCACACGGATCTTTAATGATGATACGATTCTTTCCGTGAAGTCTTTTTGTGTTTTATGTTTGTGTCAAATGTTCTACTCTATCTATTTATCTATTACAAGACAACAAGATATAATGTCATGGTTTGTTTTAACTGGATATCATGCAGCTTGTACCTGCTCATAAAACTCATTGACGATGCCTTCCGTCCACTTAAGATGGAGGTCACGGACTTTGGCTGGTCCATTGATATCTGCCAGCTTGATACACACTTGGCACACCAGGAGTCTGTCGTTCTCGTTGGTCCAGTCGATTCCTGGACTGTTCACATCATTTACCTGTTAAGACGACAGAGGAGACAGAGATTAATGCGTTGCAACAAGTGACCAACTACTCTATTGGCTACGTACTGCTCAACTAGAACAATACTCACATAATGTTTCAAACTATATTTTCACCAACATAAAACAATCAGACAATTATCTACTCTGATCATATCTCTGTGTAAGATTTCTTCTTCTCAGACCTTTGCATTGAACTCAGCCAGGAAGTCAAAGTGCTTCTTGAGGTCTGTGGCCAATATAGCCTCGATGACAAGGAAGCGAAAACGCTTGAACTCAACGTGATCCAGGTTGACCAAGAAGTTAAACTCAGGCCGGGACAGGTAAAGGTTCCAGGCAGACGCAGCGTGGTGGTTCTCCAGCACTGACCGGTCGTTGTACAGCACCGCCTACAGCAGACAGGAGGGAAGAGCCAGAGGTGAGAGAGAATAAATGGCAACACAATTTCAATAATCTCCTCTAAAATATCTGTTCTAAATTTCCACTTACGTAATTTTACTAAGAATATGTTATATCATTTTTATGGGTTTAAAAATAGCAAGCACTCAATAAATTAGATAAATAGGACATCGGGGTATTTGGTTATGAAAGCAGATGTGCAACAGTCCCAAATGCATGAATGGGCTGAATTTAGAAACAGCTTTGGGGGTTATGGTGTTTTTTTTTTTGCTTGGACTTCATTCACTTACAATAATCAGAAAATGCATTGAAATAAACAGGCAATATGGTTTGGCATATCTTTTCACTCTGTTAAATTGAACTGCCCCCAAATGTAACAGGCTGTTCCTTGATGCACGCTTACACCCGTCTATCAAGTTTCATGAAAAACGGCCAGGCAGTTCTGGTATAATCCTGCTGACGGACAGACGGACAGGAAAAACAAACAAACCAACAGGCAGGGTGAAGTAATCTCTGTCCACACGTGAGAAATAATAGCCTTGTTATGTGGGTGTATCAAGGAAAAACCCTGCCTACTGTAAAGCATCTTTTTTTTTTTCCCCAATTGCACATGGCTCGACTTTGCATCATGATGCATGTGAAGAATAATTATGTAAGGGAAATATTGACAGTCAGGTTAAACATTAACTGTAACTACGGACATAAGGTTTCTGTAGGACAGTTTTAATGCAGGAGGAGACATCACAGTTTCCACTGAACTGAGTGTAAAGCAGGAAAAAGGGAATAAGTGATAAAGGCCATATTGATTCAATGACAGAGCTGAGATTATGCAGTCATAACGAATGATGGCTGCCCATAAGGTGCATGATTACAAGATTTTATTGGTAAATGGACATAATAATAATAACATTAGTTTCCTTATCCCATCTACAACACTGACAATACAAACAAACTCGGTAGATTACCTGAGGGGCATTAGTGGCTACTAAAAAGGCATTTGTGCGACCGGGATGGTCATAGTCATGCATTGCAGCTGCTACATAAAGGGCCATGAGCTCCAGAGCAGGTATGTTCCACGCCAGGCAGCCGTAGCTGTCATCTGATATGGAGGAGCTTTTAGAGGAGGCGTACGATATCCTGCCTGGAGATATCCCACTATCTGAATCTGGAAAACAATAAACACACAAGATGGATAAGAACATGTTAATGTCAATGGTGAAGACAAACATCCTGTATTAATCTGATTCATCCCATGTCAGACTCTTCCTGTTATCAAATGACAGATACCCTGGCAGCTCAGGTGCTACATCAATAATCTGGATGTTTAACACAGTTTTTATTAGATGTTGTGTTTTGTTTACCTGTGTCACTTCCTGTCACGTGCTCACTGTGGATCTGCTGGAACCCAGGGATTGGTCGAGTGGTCAGGTACCAGACAGCATGGAGCACATCAGTAGCATGGACCCGGTTATGATCTGTTCGGGTTTAACAACAGATTGAAATGAGTCGATTATTCATTCATTTTTTTGAGCAACAGCAATAATTTGAAATGTTATATTCTTTTCGACTTAAACTGCATTTTTAATTTTGAACACTGTAGCTACTTAATTCATCTGTTAAAACACATGAACAAATTGTGATGACACATGACCAAACAAAAAACAAACAAGCATGAGTGTTTCTATTTCTGGAGGCCTACACAGTGTAACACTCACAGGGAATGTCCCTGTAGCCATTTTCCAGAGCAAAGAAGTATGTCATGAACTCCCTCACAGGGATCTTGAATATTTCAAACAGACACGTGTCCTGGAAAAGGGTGTATGTCACCTGGGGAAATACAGACCAGCTTTACTGAAACACAAATCAGAACACAGACATAACCAGTACCATCACTGATGAACAGACGGTAAAGTACATTGACATTTACATAGTTTCCTATAATAAAGAAGTGCAATTTCAAACCAAAAAGAAAGACGAGCATATCTAAAGTTTTCTACTGTAATGACCATGACTAGTGTCTTTCACATGTTTGAGTCTGGATTGAAACTGTTAGCATAAAATAAGAGCTACAATTATCGTTAAACACCACTTAACAGATGTGTTTGATGGAACAAAGAACATACAGTACACTGATAATTGAGCTTTTCTTAGAGAGATTTATCGTAGCACAACAGAACAATAACAAACTGCTCCCGGGGGTTTGTTAGTTGGCGTTTGTTGTACTAACATAGCTGAGTATTCTCCCCGTCTTTCCTCCTGTTTTGTCCACCAGGTCAAAGATCTGGAAGTTCCAGGTGTTCATCCTCTCCATGAGAGCATCGTGGTCTTCCAGCAATGGTTCTAGTCTGAAGTCTTGATCATCCTGCAGGAAACCACCAAACACAGATAGTGGAACGATTTGAACAGAAATTAATTGATTTATTTCTAAAGGACCAGACAAAAGAAATGATTGTCCCGGCTGATGTGTAACAGGAGATAATGATATTGCTCGTAGTACCTCTGTGATCAAGCACACCCCTAATTCCTGAGTCTGCTGGTCTGTGCTTGGGCTCTTGTCCTCTTCTGCCTGGCGCTGGTTCCCTGCAACGTCTGACTGTCCAGACGAGTCGGCCTCTACACTCTCCTCCCTGATTAGAGACTCTCCTGTGAACTCCAGCCCTTCACCTGCTGCTTACGCACAAAGGACAGGAAAGCCACATACGATATCGAAGTGTTATGGAGATACAAACACACCTACAAGGCTACGAAAAGTGTACAAACTGTGAAGCACTCTTGCTTTAGCAATGTGTGTATTTGGAGCTGAAGCCACTGTGGAGATTATATTGATTATATTATATTTCTTTAGCCTAATGTGTGTGTGTGTGTTCTTAATTCTTTTGTGTGTTCCTGTTTATGTGCAACTTATTACATTATTGTTGGTGTCCAGCAGAGGGCAGCAGTTTCCTCCTTACCGAATACTCAACAACCCTCCTCTTGAAGGCATTTTCTCTACCCTTGACACTAGAGCACATGCAAAGATTGGCTCTCATGTCTTATTCCTACCTGAGCGCCTGCGTTGAGCCTCACTGGCAACGCCTGGCTGATGGATTTCCCCCGTATCACTGCTGGAAACTCCCTTTAGCATCTGGCGACCACAGCTAGAATGGACAGACACAATGGTCAGACACATTCGATATAGTGTTTGTAGCCTAAACATGCTATGACAGTACAGCTAGTTTCACCTGGTGCAAAGAGGGAAGGTGGAGACACGGAGGGTCTGCTGGAAATCAGGTGAGCTCAGGTTGTAACCCAAGGATTTGTGCAGGTTCAGATTGACGCTCGGCTTCGTCAGGAAGTCGGCCGTGTCCGGGAACTCCACAGGCGAACGAGTGACAAGGGACGATGAAGAACCTGCACCTACTGCCGGAGGACTGTGGCTTGGTGAGGTGACCGGGCTCAGGCTCGGAGACGCTCCTATAGAAGTTGATGCAAAAGAGAATATATGACATTTTGGCAACATGAGCTTTTCATGAAAATGTTTCTTGAAGTTCTATAGTTCAGTCTCACCTGCTCTCCTGGTCCCTGCATGGTATGTGAGAGTAACAGAGGAAGATCTCTGCTTGGGAATGGTGAGCAGGTTTGTATTTGGCCCATTGGACAGACCTGAGCTGGAGTACAACATTTATACACATAATCACCACTGGATCACAAGAGTGAGTCACTTTGTACTCTGACCTGATGTTTTGCACAGGATTAAGGATGTGTACTGCCACCCTGTGGAGATATACACACAATACATCTCTGCATCCACATCAGTCAATTTCGTGTAACAGTTTTTTGAACCTAAATAATTTATTGATTCACAAATATTATAATCCTGTTAACTTCCGTACTTGCCGATGTGAAAGCAGGATAGGAATCTGATTTTACTCATAGAATAGATATTCTTGTATATTAAAAACTCCCTCTGCTTTCGGTTTCTCAGCACAGAGGATGTGGACGTAAACATTTAAAGTAAGGGACGCTGCTGGGTTTTGTGGTCGACTCTGCAATGTACAGGCAACAAAACAAAACGAAACAAAAGCGTAAAGGCTGAAGCACTATAAATGACAGGATGAAATGTCTCCTTTGGCAATTAGAGATCAACCTCAAAATGGGAAGATGAGTAAATTTAATGAGCAGAAGATATTTGTTTTAACATAATGGTAACTTTTTATATTACTATTATATGTCGTAGCGTGATATGTGAAAGTAGTGTGACAGCGTTTAACTGACAGTTTGATCTTATCTACTAAAAGAAACAATCTTTATTCCTCCCCTGGTCCCCTTTCAATTAACACATATAATACACTTGGTGAAGTGTACTATTTATGGTATATGTTTATAATAAAGATAATTTATTCTGTTGGAATCTTTGGGGTTCCTACACTTTTTCCATACTCAAATTCCGAGACTGCACAGGAGATTGTTCAGACCATATTTGACTTTTTGTTCCTGCGTTGAATCAACGCCGTAGTTACGACATAGCCGAGTTAGTAGAGTCACCTTCTCTACTGCTGCTTTGGTGATGAATTGCAGAGCTACGCAAAGAGCTCACAAGAACAATGTTCACAACGGAGTACACCACTTGTGTAGACTATTTGTAGATACCATAAATCGCACTGTCATACGTCATACTTCTCGCCTCGCTCGCTCTCGTCCAAGCTCTCTCACACAGTTATAAATCTGTGGCTGAATTTTATATTTTAGAAACCAGTCGGGGCGATAGTATGGAAAGACAAATATATTTCCATTCTCGATTTCTGGTACAGCGTATGAATATCGTGTAAATGTTTGTGTCTTGTGGACGTAGCAAGGATTGTGTTTGTGTTTGATACCTAGTCACATTAAGGTCAGGGTGGGGTCTCTTGCCATTGTTGCGTTCCCACCGTGACGAGGCGGAGTCAAGAGGAGGCAGCAAAGAAGATGAGGCGGAACTCCGCCTGGGCTGAGGGGTGGGAAGGCTGTTTCGGCTGCTCAAACCCTGGTGGGAAAAGGAGGATTTTATTAGATATCTTTTACATAGCTAGATACCCAATGGGCATTTTGTCTGTTAGGCCATTATTACTGGGGCTCTTTCAGTCTTTGGTTATCTGACTGATGTTCTTCTTTGTGTAGTAAAGTAGTAATTCCTGTACCCACCTTTAGGGTTTTCCTGTCACTCCTCTCTACAGAGTCCTCTACCTCATCACAAGGGTAGAAGCCCGGGAAAGGGGTGAAAGGGTTGACCCTGGGGCGGCACGAGCCGGAGAACGTCCCCATGAGGCTGGAGATGCTGCGCAGAGCTGAGGTGGTATGTGGCAACAGAGACGAGTCCATCAGCAGGTCTGCCACCAGGTTCCTGGCCTCATTGATGACTGACAGGTCCACTCCGTTGCCACTCGCTGCACCCTGCCAGAGACAAGCATAAATCACACAGATTAACAATACTGTTCAAAAGTTTTTAAACCCTACTCTCTAGTTCGTTTTTAAATTTAAGCAGTTTAAGTTCAGTGAATGACCTGGTCATGGTGGCCAGCAGTAAACTGGTAATAAAAAAGAAACTGTAAAATGTAGATTCATTTAAAGTAAGTATGAAAGGTAGTTTTCTACAGGTGTATTTTCCTCCTGGAAGTCGCACATGGTGCATCATGATGGCCAATAAATAGCCATTATGAATGAAGGCAGACAGACAATAATAAGCCCTCAAAGAAACTATGTTCTCTTCCATCAGTTCTTATTAGACACTGGAGGAAACGTTGAATTGAAGAGGTCTTAACCTCCACCAAGGACAGTATAAAATAAAAGTAGTTTCTCACTATGATAAAGGATCTGCTGAAAGGTTTAATAGGATCTTCCTTGGCCAATGCTACATCCCCTCAACCAGGTTTGAAAATCTGCTTGGGAGTTTTTGCGTAATAATGCTAACAAGCAGACAGACTGAGAGACCAACAAACAAACCAACAGACACGGGTTAATGGGTGATGACCTCCTTGGTGGACGCAACTATTGTGATAAAAAGAACAGAGCATATGAGAGACTTCGTGCCATGTTGATGTCTAACGTGGAGTCTGATACAGCAGTCCAACCCCAAAACATTTATGAGGGAAAGGATTCTAGCTGACTCTGGCCTGGAACAAAGAAAGCCTTTTAGGCTGTGGGAGCTAAATTCTTTGATAGATTACACAAACAGTTCATGCAAGAGAAGGAATGCCTGGGTGAGATAAAAATGTGGCATGACAACAATTTCAAGGTCATCGTATGTCAGGTTTTACACAATGTGTATTTTGCCTATCCAAAAGTTTCAGGAAAGAACTGTGTGCCCTGTTGGTGACTTTTAGACAGCTTTTATGACGGGGCCAAGCAGATCTCTCTATCTGGAAAGATTGCAATGCTGTGCGTTACTGACCTGATACTGTGGTTTGTACCAGTGTTTCAGATCCCAGTCCCACAAGATCATCTGAAAAACACGAGGAAAAAACAAGAACCGTCAGTCAAACGTGCATTTTTATACCGATATTTGTGTGTTCATAGCACATGCTTATGATTAGGAACTGTATTTGCATGGAAAAGTGCACAGGCTTGAACTATGCTCCACTTTAAGCACACTGCCTTACGACTTTTGAGTGAGGGCACCGGCAGGTCAGCGACAGAACCCTCTGCTAGTCTATTCTGTCTGGTATCTGAACACACAAGGTAGTAACAGCTTACATTAAGGATTTCCTGCACCACATGATGCATGCATTCTGCTACAGATCTGTCAAAGCGTGTGACTTTTGCGAAAACACACTAACGTCTTTCGCTGAAAACAAAAGAAAGCAAACCACTAAAGCCACCGTGGTGCGTGTACTATGCAGCTATGAGATTTTATCTGGTTTCAACTACGTCAGCATTACCACACCATCTCTTGATAACCAAACGGGAGCATTAACACCTTTCAGCACTGTCAAAGCTAGAACAGGTTGTGTAACACAAAGTTACTTGACCTGAAATAACCCAATCCTCTGTAATGAGTATAACTACTAATTTCACATCAATGAAATAGTGCATAGACAAATTATCATTTCACTTGTATTTGTTCTGATCAAGGTAAAGAAAATTGTAAAAATACTACTGTACTTTACTACATTTCATAGCCCAGATGTCGGTGTGTTGTACAGATCAGATTCAACATTTTTTTTTTTGCTTTTCATACCAAGTGCATTTAATTTTCTTAGTTTTAAGAAGTAATTGTGCAAAACTTTTAAAATCTATCATTTCAAATAAGAATATGAAGCCCATATATGGCCCCTTTTGGCAAGTGAAGGCGTAGTTTGGCACAAGGAGAAATAAAGCAGTGTCCTATATAACACCCAGGCAGTAGATAAGAGTCACCCTGCAGTCTCACTGTTTGCCACAAGAGGGAGAAACACAGATGATTCAATTCATCAACCAATTGTGAGAAGGACTTCCAAACTCAAACAAATGCAACCTGCAAGCACACAACTAATGTTGCTGGCCAGTCTCCTGTCCATTTAATTAAACATCCATACTGGTCTTTCCTGACAATGTTAAGATGCAAGCAATTACGTTGAATATTAATCACCTTCCCTACAATTGACACAATTTGTATGTATATGGCACAAGCATGAGCTGTAGAATATATGAGTGGCTCCGTCCCTTCTCCTCTAATCAGTATATGTTTCACTGATCAAAGTGGGATGTTGGGTGTTTGTCATCAGCATCTGTACAATGCTGCCAAACATTTAATATGGCAAATAAGCCCTGCCATGGCAACCCGACATAGAGGCCAGCAAACAATGCTCGACACACCATGGCGACGGGATGGCAGGAGACGGCAGGAGGAGAGAGTTGCTAGCCTTCTGCTTGTTTACAAAGACACAGAAGAGCTGATACAGAGAGAGAGAGAGATGGGAAAAAGCTGAAGGAGAGGATGCCATTAAGCAAGAGTAAAGGACTAAGCACCACGCACGGGAAAAAGAGATAAAGATAAAGATGAAGACACAACTAGATACAATGTGTGCTTGGCAGTCATTTAACCATAGGATCACGTTTGTTGACAATTCCATTCACCGCCACAAACACACAGTACACACCCTGCATTCTAAAATCATTAGTGTGTCGCATAATATGTTGTAGCATGTGTACAATCTGTTACCATTACAGTAACCTCATGTCCTCACCGCTGCATAATGCTGTGCACAATGCACAAAACACGGACGGCTTTCTCAGACCCTCACACAATAGAGGAACAGGAAAAGCTGGATGAATGAGCCCTACCATCACCATTAAAGCTGCCAAGAGACAACTTAGTCAGGGCCTACTGCAAGTAATGAAGAGGACAATCTTTCAATGAACAGGAGATATTTTCTGAAGTGATGTTATGGAAACATGACATGAGGGTAGACACATAGACACAGACTACAGAGCTGCTGACACATGCCAACACACATGCATAAACAGACAACACACAATTTAGACGGTATGTCTCCACTCTAACACATTTAAGTGAAACTGTCGAAGGAACGTTTGCTCAAAAATAATTAAGAAATACTCAGAAGCTTTTCTGCATAAAAAAATACTTTTTATTTTATTCTGAAAATCAATTGACCTTCAGTAAATTGAAAAATTATTTTATTTAAATAAAGGATCTGAATACTTTTCATCAGTAGCTTTAGGACGGGGTAGGTAGTATAAATTATGTAAATGAATGTACTATAAACTCAAACTATTACTGAAACTGAAGAATGCAAATCACCAGATTTGTGGGAAAGTTTTGTAATTGTTAATTATATATCAAACAAATACCCCGTATTTGCATCTGAAAATATAAAAATATTTCTGAAACAATGTTCATCTTCTTTTGTCCTTTTACACTCAACTTTATAAATTTCATGTTGTCTTCGAAGCTCACAAGCGGCCTGAATCTGTGTACCTACCTACGTGTGTATGACAATTATTTAAAGTATTTCCCAGAGGAAAATAAGTCCACTTTATTTTTGTACACCTGCAGGAGTATAAACACAAAAAAGGGCCGGCACAAACTCACACAGACAAAACAATATGCAGCCATTTAAACACAAAATAAAAAGGACACATTAAAATAAAATTTCACATGCACACAATTATTTAAAATGAGACAAGTCGTAAATATTTCCCAACAGCACTCAATAAGCTTTAGCAGGCTATTAGACAGCCAGTTGGTTACACCAGTGTGTCATATTAGTTGGGCTCCAGCACTGTGGTGTGAGAGGTGGGGACATTGCTCAAACTGATGAAAACATGCTAATGAGAGTGTGGGGGACAGAGAACAGATATCAACGGAAGGCAGGCAGGGCATTTGTATGGAGAGGAGCTTGGCACTGCTGACGTCAGTCTACAACGACACACAGGCTGATAATGAGAACTGGGCTCTGGCTGCCAAGACACGCACAGGAAGAAAAGATGATATGAAGAGGAAAATAAAGCACATGCAGGTGTGAGTTTTTGAAAGACTGTGTTCAGGAAAGAGAGCTAACCAGATAACAGGTCTGCAGTATTTCTGTGTGTGTGTGTGCGTGCGTGTCCTGTTTTTCAGACATAGCTTAAACTATGAGGATAAGCCTCGTCAAGTAGCACAGTGTCAAAGCTCTGGCGGGTTAGCCGATGGTAGGTCAGCAGCTGAGGTTACTGAAACAGGGAGCCGGCCGGGAATTTAAAACTGTCTCTGAACTTTTGACCCAGACGGATTCAACATTATCTACAAAATGAAATAAAATGTTACATTTTAGACTTATGATTCCTTACAGCTTGGTGACATTACATGTGGTAATACCATCCCAACAATATTAATAGCTGTTTTTAATGTGGCTCTGTATCTTCGTAGTCCAATGAATCACAAATCGGATCAAATGGTAAAAAAATCACATAATACAAGTAGAACCGATGTGACCGAGTACGTCAGTGAAAATACGCTGACCCCGGGCTTAAGAGAAGGAAGTTAATGACAAAAAGAGATACAGAAACCGTGATTATACAGACGTAGATTATTCAAAAATATAGACACGGCTTTCAAACAGACACTATGTCACCTTTATAAATAAAAGTTACTATCTGAACAACACAGTACACCTAAGTCCTGGTTTTGTGGCAATCACATCCCCAAACCAAGACTGTGGAACCTTCAAGAGCTGAGTAATATAGATACAGATATCTGTCGGAATACACACAGTTGTGTGTCAACTTTTCACTTTTTGGGAAGCAGCTTCTCCAGTTATAATTATTGCAAAACCTTTACTGTCACTGTCTGCTGAGTGAAATAAAGGAGGAAGGTGGTATATGGGGAAAGTATGAACTGACTAAGCAGCTGCCCGTGAATGCTGGGAACACATACTGTTCCTCCTTCAGACGATCTACAGGACCAAAGACTTGTAAACATCTTTTTGAATCAGTGTTGCTTGGCTCACCTCCGGTCGACATGCTAACCAAAAACTCATGGTACTCCAGATGGCTAGTCAGCCTTTGGTTGTCACCAGTGACGTCATGGCAACCTGGCAGCTTCATGGAAATTCTTTGACTAGGGAAAGGAAGTTGTGCAAAACATCATGCCTCTCTTTAAAACTTTAAGTTGAGATCAAAAGGAAGGACAAGTTTGAAAGAAAAGAAAAACCTAAAGAAACCCATTACAGTTTAGATAGAGCTGTAAAAACCTAAAACCACAAAGCACATAACTTGCTCCTTTAAACAAAGTTTCCAAATTGTAGATGGCACCCAAGATTTCCTCATGAGTGTTTATAAATGTCAGAGGAAAGAGAAACATGTTAACAGCTCGGGCTGGTGACATAAACCGACGGAGGAGAACAGTAACAAACCTTTGAGTCTTTGTCTCTACACAGCAGAGCATTTAGAGCTTTCATAAAACAATGAGTATTGATTTCCCCGTTGTCATTTATTTAATCTAATTCCTAATTTATGATGTACTTCACGTTAAAAGGTCTGTTCTTGATGACCAGTCAATCATTGGCTACTCTGATAGAAGCCAAGTGATAATCTAAGTTATAACATCAAGCAAAGTGCATTACAGAATCTTGGCCATGACATTTTGCAAAGTGTAGTAAAGTATATCAGTATGATAAGTTGCATGCTGTGTCCCTGTGTCTTACAGGAAGCGAACAGTGCAGCTACACTGAACTGATGGGAGATGTCGTGGAGCCCACTACAGACAGATCCAATGTAACTTAACATTTTCAGTGTGTTGTAGGACTGTTATGAGCAAGCCCATGAAATGCGACAAAATTATCCCACTTTTACAATTGTTTAAAGTACGGCAGGATGTGGCTCTCATACTGTTGGTTTGATATGTGGTGCGGTGTGCTAACTTAGCTAATGTTACTTAACGTCTTTCCTTAGAACAAACAAATGAGATTCTCCTGTGTTTCGAGCTTCAGAAAAGCGATACATGCGACGAAAGGGTATTTTGAGAATATCAATTATGGTTGTTGAAACTAAGGTATGTGTGTGAAATTAGTTTGGAGGCGCAGGAAGAGTAGACATTACTGAGACTGTTCTAAGGCTGCAGGTGTCCCGTCATTTCAAGAGGAAGTCTTAAGGGTCCCAGCAGACATTCCTCATCGTCAGATCTCTCCCTAGGATTACGTTGACATCCTTCACAGAGAGATGCAGAAACTTGCTCTGTAAAAAGGATCTGTGGTGTTCTACCTGTGATGTCACTACCACAACCCTGATCTGGATAAAAGGACAGAACATAGATGGATATCTAGATCACTGTACTCGTTCTCCTCTCTCTCTCCCTACATGTCTGAAACGTTCCTGTGTTGTGCACCAGGGCTCTGTCTTGGGTTCTGTACTATTTGTTTTGTACATGATCCATTTACCAGAGTCTCTCTCTCGTGGTCCTAGAGATTGTCTGCCCTGCATGCTTTCGATATCTCCCTGCTAAAACACCAGATTCAAATAATTCCGATGAACGCAGATGATCTCCGTAGTTAGCAAGTCTGCTTGAGTCTGCTTGGGTTAACTGGTTGTGATGTGCGCCATCCACATGTTGCCAACAGTGGAGTTGCAGTGTGTCCCTTAGTGGAGAGACTATTCATCAACGCTCATAACATCGTTGAAGTAGGTGTTATAAATGCTGATAGCAATTAGGTATGATAATATCAGCACATAGATACATTGGTCACGTTTGGGTCACCAGTGCAGATGACGACTGAAAGGATTGTTGAGCTCTTTCTGGGCTGACCTGGATGTCAGCAAAACGTAGCATTTGAAAAACCTTTTCTGCTTAAAATCAATTGAAGGGTGCTTGCAGAGGAAGTTGCCGTTGACACCTGCATACCTCCTTGGTATGTGACTTGGTGATGGAAAAGCATAGTGAATTGAGTAAAACGTGTCCTTTTAATTCAGTAAACTCAAAGGTTTTACCGCCACAGCGTTAACTGTTCTGGACCAGCAGTTCATGGCGTGTGCTTGCTATGTGGGCTGCATGTCTGTGGCTGGTGACTATAACTATGACTTCTTGTATGACTCTACTTTTACTACTGTTATCCATGTTGTTCAATGTGCGACAGTCAAGCTGTCACTTGTGGCTTGTGTAAAGGCACAATTGAGCATTTTCGACATAAAGTGTTGTAATTTGCAGACTAGTGCAGTCCTAACAAGAATAATGTCATCATGGATATTCATTTTGATTTAAAAACAAGAAATTACTCAACCCTTTGTAGAACTACACACAATCATAAGGATGTATCTGAACCCACGGCACACTGCCAGCTTAGACTATAGATACCATAAAGTAACAGATTGCAATCACCCACAGCTCGCAAAGAAATGATAGCTGGGAGCGAAGAGTTTCATATATGTACACCGGTGAGCAGAAAGCCAAAGAGGTCACTATGGAGCCATTTCAAAGGAATTAGGGCAGCAGCTACTTAGCGTCTCCCAGGCTCGATGTTGGGACAATGAGTGAAAAATTAAAATACAGACATGCTGCATAGACATGTTTTCCATATGAAAGCAATATTATTGGTTTAATATGTATTAACTATCTACGAATACTTCATGGGACAAATATATTTAATAAAACCAAGTATTGTTGTTGAAGGTGAATGCGGGCAAAATGGAAAATAGTCTCAAAAACAGCAAACGATAAGTCAGTTGTTAAGGATTTATTTGTATGTAGTGTTTGAAATTATGTCCCTTAAATCCCAAACTGCTCTAAACTCAGAACCAAGGCCTTCAAATTTAGGTATAGGCCTTTTATTTTGCAAGAATATGGAAGAGATCTGTTATACTTGAAAATGTATAAGTTAACAGCGAGTGGGTTACAGATAAGCATGAGCAGTAACTTATGCCTTCATAAATAGTTGCAGGCAGTTCGATTACACATGCAGTTCACAATTTACCTGAGCTTAAATCTTCTATCGAAGTCAACCACAGTAATTCAACGATATATATATATAAGTATAAATATTTTAAATCTTTCTGCTGACTCCGATTCGGTAATCTGCAGGTTTACCCGGCTTTAATACGGCTAATTATTAAAAGGGCCATTGGCCTCTTGAAGCACTGAATGTACAATCCCAGGCATGAAGAGAGCTTCATGTCATTAAAAACAAGGTACAATAAGTAACCAGATCTGCTTCTGACTGGCCTGTGTGGTCATCCGTCTCTTACTCCTGTACCCCCTCTAATTATACCAGCCCAAATTTAAAGCTGGTATTATCAAAGACTCAATCAATGCCAGGGGACACAGCTGATCTCTTTACAGTGCAAATGTTTTCGATTGAAACTGTACCCAGGCAGTCCTGTACCGGAGGGAGTCGTTGTGTGTGGCAAGTATCTCACATCCTGAACATATGGAGATATAATGTTAACACACCTTACATTTTTAATTTTATGATCTATTTTCGGACGCAGCTGGAGTCTGCAGCGCAGGCTTGGCTCTTCTGGAGCACAGAAAGGTATCGTTCATCACTGTGGAAGGGATGCTTACACCAGTATAGTAATTTATCTTGGTGTGGACAGACCTTAAAGGTATAATGTGGTTGCCAAATAAACAATCTAGCGCTTCATATTTTACGCTCGAAACCATATTTTATACCTCAAGCCAACAGGGGGCAACGCATCACCAGAAAGTTGGGGGTCTGAAGTGTCCCATTTTGCTGCTGCTACAACCAGGCTCATGTATTCTGTGATTTTGTCTGTCGCTGCCGGGAGAGGAACTCTGTAGAGGCAGAGATCATGAGTCGAGGCGCAGCCCTGAGGGACAGCTGCAGCTCCGTCCTGCTACGGTGACTCACCTTCAACGGTGAAGACCTCAAGACAGAGATAAAATGGTAAAAGGTGCTTATATATATATATACATATATAGCACCATTTACCTTAACGCCAATTAAAGCGCTTTACAAGTTCACTCATTCACAATGTTGGTGAGCTTCCAAGCTGCTAATAAATCTACACATGTTCATACACTGATGACACATCAGGAAATATTAACTGTCTTGCTCAAGGACACTTCGACATGGTCTTTCGAGGGACTGGGGATTGTACCAGTGTCCTTCTGATTTCAGGACGGCCACTTTATCTCCTGAGCCATGCCATGCTTGATCGGAGTAGAACCGCGAGTCCTTCGCGGTGCAGTGACTCACTGTCGCCTCCAGAGGTGCAAAGTGGTATTAGCAGACTTGACCGTGCAGGGCTAGCTTGGGGCGAGCGCATTAGCCCACTCACATATTTCTACTTTAAGCCATCACTGAAAAGTTATTAAATTGTTATTCAATTAGAAGAAATACTTTCATCTGATGAATAGAAAATTCAATATTAAATTAAAAATTTAGGAAACTTAATCTAGAAGCATATTACAGGGAAGTACAAAAACAATGCTTTGATTGTTTTTCATCAAATACTCAGGATATCAGACATTTTCTATGAATCAGTTGACAATTGAAATTTATTTCAAACTTTCTATTCTGAACTGAAAAACACTATTTCAAATATTTCCAAGCTTCGACCAAATTTGGGCTTAGATTGTTTGTTGGTATCAAAGTCTAAATATATGAGTATGTCCTTTTACATGAAACCTTCTTCGACCACTGTGGAGCCAAAGAGCTGGGAGGCAACCAAACAACAGGAAGGTTATACCTGATATGGACATGAGAGCTAGATCAGGGAGGCTCAAAGCCTTGTAAGGGAACATCTGGTTTTATCATGGAATCAGTGCAGGCTCCTCTCATAAACACAACCTAACGCCTGAGCCCTGGAGCTCTGGCCAATAACAAGCATGTGAACACAAACGCCATCCATCAGAGGCGAGCAGGGGAGGAGGAGTTAAGAGGGAAGTAGAAGAGAGAAAGAGACAAAAACAGCGAGAGAAGACTCCACAACAGAAAAGTGTGTTAAGTAAATCATTTACAAGCAAATTACCACACTGTGGTGTCTTTATGTTTCCCTTTTTGTGTTTCATTCCCAGAATTATGATTAATGCTGTGGGGAGGGGGGGTAATCTTAGAATACTGTATGTGACTAATAATTTTAGTAACATGTGACCACAATTTAATAACAATGGTGAGATGAGAATGATTTACGGAAGGTGAATATATTTATCTTGGTTAATTCATTGTGAGAGTCTGTGTGTTTGCTCCATAGCAACAAAGGGCATGTTGCAGCCTGTCCTTCCGTACTCTCCCAATCATAGTGAGTAGGCCTTGGATGGATCAGAGATTCAGGTCAGCCTCATATGGGGCTCTAATATGTACTTTTTCAAATGCATCAAATCCGAAAGATATTTGGTCTGGTGAGCGTAAATGCCTATAAAAACGTTGATGAATGATAATCAAAATTTAAGCAGCTTTAAAAAATACAATGTGCAGGAATACTAGCAGAAGGCCACCAAGTGCGCATTCACTGGAAAACACATTCATTAATGACAAGCATGTCAGTCATCAGAGAAGCTGTCCAGGGAGGGATCTCTACTGGCAGGCTGTTTGAAACTGTTCAAACATATTTATCATCAGATTTCATCAGTATTGATCAGTCATCAGGACGGTTTTTTGTCCTGAATCCTATAGTCTTCTGTTACTTTCCATTGACTTCAGAGTGGATTTTACAAATACTCTTTGCCAGCACGAGTTAAATAACAATCAACACATCGAGCTGTTCCCTGTAGACGGCGATCTATTGCACATGTATGGAATGTGAGCTCCAAGTGGACTCCAGAAAGTGGTATAGCCGAACAGAAGTACCGCGTTCCGTGATGTCCGCAGCTGTCTAGTATAAATCTGTTTGGAGCCTTAAACAGCAAGCCTGATGACGGCTTACAACAACATGACAGGGACTAAAACCCACAGCTATGCAAGAGGCCAAAATATGTATTTTGCTACAACACCCAATAGCAATAAGTCGATGTTACATGAGGATAATCCACCCTTGCTAGTTAGATGGGTGGGGCGTTTGGGTACTGTATGTCACATTGTAAAGTCCCTTGTGTTTAGTGCACACATAATAAAGTGAGACTGTCATTCTGACATGAAGCCAGTACTGCCAGAGACAAACATGAAGAAACTACTGCTGAAACAACACAGGAGGAAAGAGAGTGCAAGAGGCCACAGCTTTTATATATCAAATAATACTTAGCTTAGTTTCTACTGAGTGAGACAATGATTCAGCTGAGAGACACCTCTCAATTTCATGCTTATTACTTAAAATACCCCAAACTGCTTTCACCAAAATGTTTATATTGTGAGAGACGAGGGTGAACACACTGATACAGGTGTTTGTTTGTGGTGTCAAGATGTGGGAAATATGGTGAATTAAAAAAGTCTTCTTTTTCTTTTTCCCTACTGAAAATCCTCATCCTGCTTATGTGGGACAGTTAAAGGTTGCTCCTGTCACTTGGAGTCGTCGAGCAAGTGTACAAATGTTTTAGCGTTGATACAAACTTACATACGTACCGGTCGAAAATTAAGCAGGAAGAGCGATGATGAGTTAGACACTTTTGAGAACAGTTTAACCCCTCCCACTCTGTGATGTCACCCACTTTAGCCTATGAAAACTCCTTTAATGAAATGCCGTATCACAAAGAAAGCAAGAAATATGAATAGTAAAATATGCCCATTTCAATATTTGTCCGCCGTGCGGCCGATCATAATGTTTGATGTGTTCAATAGATGCAGGAACATGAGCCGAACTGGCAGGATGAGCTGATCTGGAACTTACCCCGGCAATGAATCAATGTTGGAACGAGTACAGTCAGCAGGGAGTGCTGACAGCGTTGGTCAGAACATAGTAATGGAAAAACCAAATATCTGGATTTTACATCTGAGAGTATCAATTTAGAGCCTTCAATCTCTGTCTACATCAGCTGAGACGGATTCAAAAAATAAAGTGGAGGAACTACATTCCGCAGAGCTTTCATTGAGTAAATTTAGTAAGTCGGCTACATGAAACGCTGGGATGCAAACACAAACACTTCGCTGGCAGAACGCTGTAATCACAGTTCGTGTCAGCAGTGACCATTTGTACCAGGATGAAGGAGCAGGAATCCTAAATCAAAGAACTTCTCTCCTGTTTAAAAAGTATGTTACAAGAGCAGAGAGACCTGCTGCTGACAAGCGGAGGTCGGCTAATGTTTTTAGCTGAAGCTATTGGCATCAGTAACATTACACAGCAGTGCAGCAGGAAGACAATATAAGCAAATAATCAATAACAATACAGTTATTACACAAAGCTGTTTGTACAACTATCTGTAT
>CAAKHC010006949.1:0-13232 GCA_901007825.1 Macroramphosus scolopax
AAGCTACCAAAGGATTGTTACAGACGGTGTTGATGTCATCAGCCAATTAATTTACCTTTATCAAATGTCATCGAGAGCATAGATGGTCGAGTAGAGCTGTTTGCAGCTGCAGTAATCCAGACTATCAAAGGAGTAAACAAGGTGACATCCATATATAGCAAGAAAGTACACATGAGGATGTTTTAAATATTTTATCTTTTAATATCTATATTCAGTTCCCATTTGCAACAACAAGTTTCCAATTGATCCATCAAGGATACTAGAAGATACAGTGAGTCTGGCCTGAAGCAGAGTGATGGTGGTGATAACAAGATGATAATGGTCATTCAATGGACCGATATCATCCAAAGGTGTTACAGTCTGAACGCATCAAAGGAATTTAACAGTGAAAAACAAATATAGTGATTTGTAAAATTAAGAGTCAAGGATGGAGAAATGTAGAACAAGAGTATGACAAGCAATGGCAGAGAACAAAAATACATGATTTGACTTTTAATACAGCCGAGGCCTCTCGTACCCCCTCAGAGTGCTTCGTAATACATCACTTACACACAACAGCAGGTTACAGTAAGCTGATCTAAAAGAGCTACATAAAAAAGGGGCGAAGCATCTGTCTGTGAAATTGGAACGCCGCATGCTAGGTGGGCTGCCGCAATCTTTTGAGCTTGTCAGCATCAGTGCTTGTTGTATGTCGCCGTTTGATTTATTTCAATGACAACACGGCCTAAAAAGACAGGGGTATATAAACACACGTACCCTCAGACAAATGCATTCAGTCATAATGTTTTGTCGTTCAAACATTTGCTTAGCAAAGACGCTACAGCTTTTTTTTTTTCCAAGAAATGTGTATGGCTCTGCCCGGGGGTGAAGTCGTAATGCACTTCCTCTGTTTATGCAGCATGGAGTCCGCTGTGGGAATAGGCAGGCCTCGGTCTCATGTCTGCAAAAAGTCAAGATGACTTTCTAGTGTGCAAGTGTAAGTATAAGGGTCGACTGAAGAGAAGTAAGAGGGTCCTCAAGCTGCCTGCTGGGGACTTTCACTCTCTCCTGTATCGATTACTCTGTCCGCCATGTAATTAGGTCTCAGTGAAAGCAAGTGGGAGAGAAATAGAAAAGGGGAGAAAGAGTCTGAGGTTCTGGCAGAAAAAGGAAGATTGTGTATGTTGCGTCAATAACGGAAGAACGGAAATGGGATGGGATGTGCAAACGGATGTGCCACAAGACCTAAATATTATTTGCCTTCTTGGCCATTTGAGAATGAACAGATGAAAAAGGTGATTAGAGCAGTGAGAGCACCATAAAACAAATGTCACTTTGAGCTGTGGATTGGTCATTTTATTGCTTTCTGACCTGCTGTTCTCACAGCAGGAACGGAAGCCTCGGGAGAACGTGGTGGCGCGAACTATTAATTGTTGTCCGACACGTGTTCATGACCGTCTGTTCATATCCATTTTCATCATGAATAAATATGCAGATGAACATAACTTCATACATTTTCTTTTTGCTATTTGTGTGGGGCAACAATACTACAATAATATACAATATATAAATATATATTAAATATTTCCTTTCTAAGTGAGTACAAGTATTTTGAAATGAAGTGTTTTTAAATGTTTTTTTAAGATAAGAAATAAATTAGTCTCTCCAATAACACAGCAATCTAATCGGTCTCTGATTCCCTTGAACTTTAACGTGCTTCCTTTAACATGAATCAACATAAAGGTTCATGAGCCACTAAATTACAAAACTAATACTTTTGCATAAAACCTGTGAAGAGAACCAGCCTCAAGTAGTATTGTAAATATTTGATTCCTTTTAAATATGAAGTATGTAAAGATATTTCCCTTTGTGTAGAACTTTTCTAGTATATGATTTTCCCATCATTTCCATTCTCTCCAATATGAAGCCATCGCCCGGCTCCTTCTTTCTGCTTTGTTACTCTTCCCTACGGAGCAGGACATTTAATGTGTTAAAAGCTTTGCTGTTTCCCTCGACACAGTCCAGTACTTGAAATTGCTGAGAATACATCCCAGCAGTGAAAATTCCACTTAGTGAATTCCTGGAGGTTAGTCGACATGTTCTCTTGCATGGCTGTAAGAGGGGAGGGGAGCGTAAGAAATCATAGCAGTGACTGCAAGTAAATTGGTTTGTTGTTATTGTAGGTTGCAAAAACAATAAAATAACCCTTGTGAAATAAAATGATATTTCATATAGTTTTTTTTTTAAGCTTCGCATGCAGATATTTCTGTTATTTAACATACTAAAATATTTAGTGTTTTTTTTTCTCGCGAGTGAGTTTACACCAATTATAAGCAAATACAAATAAAAACATACTGGTGTGTTAATGAACTTTGTTTTCAATTTCTTTTGGGTCACAATGAACCCTGCCTGTACCCTGTATATTTCCATTTTAACCTGCCCTGATTCCCAGAATATAAGCATCATCTTGTTATAGATTCCCAGGTCATACTACACCATTGTTTGCATGTTGTTATTGATCGACCCTATACTGTCTATTGGATGAAGCATGTGTGATTAAATGAATAACGACGAGCGGCAAGTTTGACATTTTAAAACATTGTAATCTTATCTGCTTTTATTGGTGTTGCTTCAGAATCTTTCCTGTTGTTGCCTAGAAAGAAACGCTCAACTCCATCATCCTGTCATTTTAGCCATAGCAGTGCGAGATAAGTCCAACTGACACACAAGAAAAAGCAAAGAAAATTCAAAGATATCACACATTTAAATCTGCTATGAATTCACTTATCAAAACACAATTACACTACAATGGCAACTAATGAATTACCAAATCACATTTTGGACCATTTACATAAGAAGCAGTCATTTGTGGTCCAACACCACACGTAACGGTATAAAATCAAATTTATTCGTATTATCACACAAGTTCTCAATTCATTCAGCCTGATTCTACTTAACATTCAGAGACGCTGACTTGGTTGCAATAATTATTTCTGGCAACTGAACCGAAATGTGTAAAGGGAAGCCAGGCAAAACTTTCAGACATGGGCATGTCATGTTTTGATAATCAGTTGGGGTAATTGCATCCATATTCGTGTTAGTGATGGTAAATACTTCATTAAAAACTATCAAATGATATCTTATATTAGGATTTAGAAGTAGAGGTGGATTGCATGTATGTGTCACTGACGAGACGAGTCGTGGGGTCCCAGCCTCTGAGCATTGAGGACTTTGTTATCTTTAAATACGCTGTCATGACTAGAAGCAGTGTCTCCTTTCATACTGTACTCATACTTCGGCTTTATATATATTAGCGTTAAATGCATACTGAGTCTAACATGCATGGATTCAAACTTCCTTTATATTTTTAACAGCACCCATGCTCCATCTTCCTGTACATGATATTATGTTATCTGGTTCCAAAAAGTCAATGAAATCTGCAATTACAGGCGCTTATCAAGTTGTCATAGCTAACAGGAGGGCAAAGAGCTGCGTACTGCACCAGGTAATTGAGCAGACAAGCACAGAAATAATTCAGGTGTCCTGATAAAGTTCAATATTTGATGGTGTCTCAGCTTAGTTTCATCTGTCACGTCCTGTACAATGGGTGTAGCTTCTCAGTGACATCTGCAGTAGTACCTTAACATAACCATGATGGTGCTGTTCAATGCATTTTTACTTAAAGTGGTATGTGATGTAATCCATTACATGATGCTGAATGGTGCAAGAGGGCAAGTGAAGAGATTTGTAGGGGGGAAAATGTTATACCAGCTCAGAGAGTAGACAGAGAAGGGCTTCAGAGTTCTATCACCATGATATAGATACAAATAGAATAGACAATATTTCTCAGACACCTGATGTCCCGGGTAAAAAGTAGCTCAAGAGGGAAGAAGGTACTAATTGAGGCATCAATTAAAGATATAACCTTACTCACAGTTATTCGATAAGTTAACTTATAGCCAAACCTTACAAGATAGATATATTGTAACCGGCCTGGAATGGGGTGACGCCCACAGTTGGCGGAGGGGAACGCCTTCAGGGGGTGAGGCAGGTGTCATTTGGGCCAATCCAGGTGACGAGCGCATTACGCGCCACGGCTTAAATGGCTGCCTGCACTCACCTCTTCCTCTCCAGCTGCTCCGTGGTTCCCGTTCCGGGTGCAGGTATGTAGCGAAATTTAGATCGCTTTAATCATCGGTGCATTCAGTAATGAAGCTGCGTTCCAGGTCCGTGGTGAGACCGACGTGTGTGAGAGACGGGTCGGGACCCCGGACCTGGATAGAGCAGCTGGTCGAGCAGGTCCCTGTGTGTAGTGGGAGGGTACGGCCGCCGAAGGTAATTTCTGTTTTTCTGATTAAGTTGATTATTCGTACGTACCGTGGTTAATATTATTTTCCTTTTCAGCAGATTAGACACGGTCGCTGCTGCTTTGCCTTTTGTAGTTTGCTTGCTTTGCCTTATTTAGTGCCTTATTTATTGCCTTGGTGATTTGCTTTATTGTTTGGCTTAGTGTTTGGCTTATTGGTTGCCTTATTATTGTTGCCTTATCGTTTGCTTTGCTTGCTGCATGTTTTGGTTTACGTTGCCTATAACTTTATTTACTGTTACGTTGCTTTATGCATTGTTTTGCTTTGCTTTGCATGATTTCGCATGGAGTTTGTTTTGCCTGCGTTGCATTCGTTTCAGTTAACATTCATTTGATTTGCATGTGTTCAGTTTATGGTTTGTTCGACGGCTCGTGCTGCATGCGGTGAATGTGTATTGTCTGCAGCTGATTGCAAGATGATTGCAACCACTCCTGAATTAAGTAAATAATTGATCACTGTGTTCTTTTAAAGTAATAAAGTAAATTGTTATTTCTGATACATAACGCCTCTGTATTCATTTTGTGAGCGTTCCTGTGATGATAAAGGGGAACCGTCTTGAGGATTAACATTTGATAAATCAGGCCTAGCCCCTGATCTCATTATTCTTTGGGTGAAAGTCCCTTAGTGGCGTTGTCGGTGTTAAATTAACTAAATGCTAGAGAAACTACCTCGTAGACTGACTTGACTCGGTTACAATATGCACAGATAAATGAGCTTCAAAAGAATAGAACATAGAATCTGGTGGTTCCAGTCTTAACCTCATTGTTAGTTTCTTGCATCCAAGTGTTCTGACAACGGCTTTCGTTCAACAGATGAACATGATGACACCTACAAAGATGGCAGAGATTCAACTTGCTCAGATTATAATTGGAAAACCCGATTTGTTTCTTATTCCGGATTCCATGAAGGACATGGTATATATACTATCTTTTATATGTATCCAATGCAAGGTGAAAGGTTACACCCACATGTGATGAAGGTATTTCAGGGGACATGGGGGAATTTTCCCAGTGAAATGACAGGGATTGGGATTGTGTGGAGGAGGGAGGGAATATATTGTGTGTGTTTCCTTGCACGTAGGCCCTGTTCTTGACAGCCAGTCTAAAGGTTGCAGGAAATACAGACACACTGAGGCCAGCTCAACATCTGGCCAATCACAACAAAACATTTGGAACATTCCTGGAAATGATATAATGACATTTTTAAAAAGTTACTTCCCCCTGTTTTGTTTATGGGATATAATGGGGGGTTTCCACATAACTCTGTCCAGCTGTTGAGTTTAAAAAGTTTTCACTCACAAATAGTGTTGGTCCGTCTACAAATAATCACATTCACATCTATACGTCGTTTTCACCGCTTTTTATATGTCAGACTCAAACTCCACGGCAAGCATCAGTCGAGAAATTGATTAAGGCTAATTAACTGAAAATCTAAATCCTGAGGAGATACAAGGGCTCTCGAGACACGGAGAAGAAGTCAAATACCGGCAAGAAAAAGGAGAGTGCTGTACTGAATCCCTAGATGCTTGCTCATTCGTTGATCTGGGACGTGCTTGGAGGTTGGACCCTGACATCATGATGAAAGACCTAATTACGTGGAAATGTAAATACAAATCAATCCATATTCAACTGAAGGATAATGTCCGTCAAATGAGTGGTGGAAAGTATTGCTGGCAGAAGTTTGAGTATTTCAAGACATTAAACAAAATGTCTGCAAAAAGAAAAAGGTGGATGGAGGATATCCTGACAGACTTGGTTTGATGTCGGTTCGGCTGGATGTCTTAAAAGCTGACTTACTTGAAATTTGAAGGAAAGACTGCTTTTTGGCATTGCTCTTTGAATTTTAAGTGAGATCAGGATTTAGTATTTTCAGCCTTTCCTTGGCTGAAAATGCTGCTTGTTTGAAAATTCCACATTTATGACTTGCTTGGAAAATCAAGAAAAACAGTCAGATATGTGCCAATGACAAAGCAAGCATACTCAGGCACACTGAGGCCCGGTCAACCAAATGTTATCAAGTACCATTTGGATTTCCTGGAAATGATATAACAACATCTTTAAAAAGACGTCGCCCCCCTGTTTTGTTTCTGGGAAATAATGGGGACTTGCTTGGAAAATGAAAACACACAGGCAGATACGTGCCAACGATGGAGCAAGATGCCTGTTTTCATTGAGATCATAACATTTGTTCTTTGTTTTTGGTCACTCAATTTCCCATAACAGTCTCCCCTGTATTAGGTGGAAAAACTGTCACTGCAAAGAAGCACATTTCAATATTAATATATGTTTTTGGTGTAATATTGCACAAGTTTTCCTGCCTACAGATACCATCTATTTCCATGGATTAAGTGCACATTGCACTGACTTTAAAATGCCACTCAATTTAAGAGGTATGTTAATCTTCTTTTACTTGATGTATACTTAAAGTGGTGGCGTGTTGATATCTAGCTGACATTTGGTATATGTTTTATTGTACGTACGACCAGAGTTCGGCAAGGATTTATCCACTGCCTTCATTCTTGGCAGCAGAAACCTGACAAACAGAGAGCTGTAATCCCATATACACCGATAGTAGCCAAGAAAAACATCAGTCTATCACTTCTGTTTTGACTGTTAACAGGTTTTACACTCCATTGGCTTCACTTTTTCATCTCTGAAGTTGCATTATGAGTAACATGACATCCCTAAAAAAGTTTGTTTTTTTTAACAATTTTTGAGAAGAGAAAGAGAAAATAAACAGGACACATAATGCATTATTTAAATGTTATTTATTTGAATATGTTAATACACATTAAGTAATGCATTGTGTCTGATGAAATTTAGACATTAAAGTATGTCAGTAAGGTCAATGCATTTTTACCTGCAGTGTTATTATACAGTATTTCTCATAAATGTCTCTTTTACTTCAGACATATGCATACGTACAATCATTTTAAAAGTGTATTATATTTAAACCACAAAAATCCCCTTCAAAAGCAGAAGGATAACTTTGTTATGTAAATGAAATATCACTGCTTACGCACACTGCAAGTGGAGACAGCTGTGATGCTGAGGTCGTTACGTGATGCAGTCTCATCACTTCAAATGTCTTCTACAATAGAGACTGTGCAATGCAACTCCCAAATATACAGCCATTTTGTTCTAAGGCAGCTATGGGACCGTGACAACAAGGTCTCTCTCTCTCTCTTCCTCATTTGAACTCAGACTTCCTCTTCCTGCATTACACAAGGGACATATTGAGCTAATGACGCCACATGAGGATGAAAGGAATTTGCCTGAAGAAAACATATACTTACAAAAACATAAGGACAACTACAGTGCATGTTACTACCCCTGCATATCTCTCTCTCTCTCTCTCTCTCTCTCTCTCTCTCTCTCTCTCTCTCTCTCTCTCTCTCTCTCTCTCTCTCTCTGACTTAGCTTTTCGCCGGACGATGTGGATACCTTTGCTGGGGGGACTGATTATCTGTGTACCGACCTCTGCCTGATTAAATACCCTCAACTTTTACTCGGTTGGGGGTCTGCTTTGTTGGTCCATCTTCTATTTTGTCTGATAGTAAGATCTGGCAAAGCGATGGGGTCTGAAGACCAGGAAACGCTCTGCAACACTCCCCAAGCCAAATACAGAGGACACACTGTCAAGAGGAGCAGTTTTCTCACATTAAATGAGAGAGATCACTGATACCCAGGAGAGTCTTTTGTCTGTGTTTGGCTCTCAGTTGGTTTCATTTGAAATGCAGAAGGTTCAGATGCTTCTTGAGTCCAGGGACATCATGCCAGCTCCTCTCCAGCTTCCGTTCTTTAGTCCATTTTCCCTGTGGCTTCCTCCACCACTCTTCATATCCAGCTGCTCAAACCGGGAACAGTGGAGCGTTCCTCACACAGTTTAACTTATATTTGAAATTTCAAGCATGTTCTTTCCCTGACCACCGCACGAAGACCACCTGCATAAGTCCCCAGCTGACGGATCGAACAGAAGCCTGGGCACTCGCAGGTCAGATGGTTAGGGGATCTGCTGCTGGAATTTTCTGCAGACTTTTGTCCAGATTTTTCTTGCTCTTCGCCATGGACAGAGCGATTGGAACTCAATGTCCTTATTGCTCTGGCATCCAAGATTGAAAAGAGACCGTTTGAATCAGAAAAGGTGAGGCTTCTCACCAGCAGTTCCCTATTTGACCAACAGAGGCAGTATGCAGGTAAATCATCAGCTCCTTGGCAGCGTTCTCCTCCTGCAGCGCCTATGGAGCCACCTCTCAGACCTCCAGATTAGCCCATGTAGATAGATAGAACCAGAATTTCGCAGGTGGAATGTTAGTGGGGCATGAATCAAAGCTGGGACACTTGTTGAGACAGCTGTCAAATGAAGTTTGGGGGCATATACAGGAAGCAGAATACTTTGGCGAGCCACACTGCTATTAACTTCAGGCCTACCCACTGTTTCTCTGACGTCTCCCTCCCCGGGTTCCAATGGATTCCAGGGCTGGTGCCAGTTTCATTGACTATGGTTTGGCTAAAGGTTAACATTACCCCCTTCTGTCTCTGCATCAGTCCATCGACACCAGTGCCCTGGACAGCTGCCTACTTTGTAAGGTCACTCACCACACACCTCCTGTTGAAAACAACTTTCCACATATACCAGGCTCCCTTCATCCCTTTATTTTGGGACACCCCTGGATCCTTGACCCTCACATTGACTGGTCCACAGGCAAAGTCTAGTCTTGGGGAGTGGTTGGTGAGAATCGTTGTTGTCCTGTTCTTCCTGACAACTCTGGAAAGACCATGGCATTTTCCAAAACCCCAGTTTCTGAAGGGGAATTTCATTACCTCTCCAAGGTTCCCACCTGTTACATGGACCTGAGTTCAACAAGTCCAAGGCCACCTCTCTTCCTCATCATCCCCTGTACAACTGTGCCATTGATGTGCTGCCTGGCAACTCTCCTCACAAAGGGCGCCTGTACTCCTTTCCATCACACGGACGCAGGCGGGGAAGGAAAATATTAAGTCCGCACTGGCGGCAGAACATCCACATCTTACCACGTAGATCACCGTATTGCAAAGTGCTAGAAGTCCCAAACCATTGCAGAAGACTTGATCTTACCTGCCGCCGCTGACATGGAGCTGCTGGATCAATCTGCAGCGGACAAACTGAAGACCATACCACCGTCAAATGATACCGGAAGTAGGCGAGTTGAAGAAATGTCCGTCCACTTCAAAAACTTAGCATCTTAGCTATCAAGAAGATCGTTTATGCTACACAGCTGTGATGGTGTTTGTCTTTCATCAGCACGGAGACAAGGAGAGAGAGAGATGCTGTTGATTTCAATAAGTACACTTAATAACTTAATAACAAAGACCATTTCAATAAACCCCATTAGAATGATAGAATGTTAGAATGTTAACTTATTAGAATGTTAGAATGATAGAATGTTAACTTATTAGAATGATAGAATGTTAGAATGTTAACTTATTAGAATGATAGAATGATAGAATGTTAACTTATTAGAATGTTAGAATGATAGAATGTTAACTTATTAGAATGATAGAATGTCACACATTAGACTGTTAGAATATTTTGTGAATTTAATTTGAGTGGTCGCGATTTAATGACGAAGGAAAAATGTGGGTCCTGAGGCTAGACCAGTTCAGAACCGCTGGATCAGAGGATACTCTACTACTACAACTACTACTACCTATCAGATTTAAGAAAAAATAACAAGAAGTCAATTAGTTTACTTTTAATTTATTTATACAATAATATGTAATATTTTCAGACCACTGTGAAATATCATCAGCTGGTGCAAGAATCAAGTATTATTTACTCTTAGAGGTAAAAGGGAGGGAAACAGGATTGTGGATGGAAAAAGTTATGTGATGAAAAGACTGCAAATAAAGTGAGCAGAGACTGCGGAGCTCCACCAAGGCTAAAAAAAATCCCCCTAAACGAATGTATCTTAAACCCGACTGAAATTTCAATCACCAACCAAACCAATTTATTCATACTGATAATAAAATCTGCAAACTGTTGCAGAATATATGTGATACTACGTTTATTTGTAGAAAAGAAAATTCTCCAGGGCATGGAAAAAGAAATTAAAAAATTGATGTGCAGCACAGACATCCGCCAAGGCCAAAAGCCCACTCTTGAATAAACTTTAATATCAGACCATTGTAATTATGCCAGATCTTTCATATTGAGCCATGCAATTTCCCAATTATAGAGAAATTCAAATCCAGAAGTAAAACCATTTTTGGGCATGTTACCAGAAGTATTAGAAATATGCCTGAATGCCTGATCTCTCAAATAAAGGAAAATATATCCTGGGTCTGCTTCGAGATCCTGATCTGCACCAAAATATAATCATTTCTCTCTTTACCGCACAACCAGGTTTCATAAAAGTTTCTTAATTATGTTAATATGCAAGGTCAAAGGAATGCATACGACTAAGTAGTAAAAAAAAACATATATACCACACATATACTTGTGCATACATGTTCATATTTATATCTTTGTATTGCTTTGTATACAATGATTGATTATTTTTCTGAGTCTGCGGTGTAGCTTCCCTGAGATGATGATATGTAATATGGTCACAAATATATCCGTACTCTTCTATAAGGTCATCGTAACCTATGATCGAGCCCTCAAGTGGTGCTAAGCCGAACCGCCATATAACCTCTTGAATGTAATTACCTCCACGAACGACGTTATGTTTGTCGGTTTAAGCATGTGTGTGTGCGCTTGTGTATTTGTGTGCGTGTGTGTGCTGAAACATAGACAGGGTGCCAGATGCTCGCTGTTAGAACTACACAAAACTGTCATCACAAACAAAGCAATTGGTTTGTTTTATAACCACAAAAAGGAACCGAATTAAGTGACAAATTCTGTCTGCTCCATTCCAGGACTGCTTTACATGTTATAATCACTGTGTGACCTGAGCAGTTGACATCGCTCTCACTCTCTTAATCAAATGTGAAAGGCATCAAAAAAGGAGACATTTTCATTGGGGTATATTATAGGTGAATTCAATAAAATAACATTTGAACAAAAAACTGTTGTGTATTTATTATCTGTAAATACATGACATGACAGGAAATCCATGGAGGGCGACAGGATCCATTCTGGAAGCTCCCGGATCCTGTTGCAGCAATAATTAAGCCCTGAGTGTAATCTATTGACAAATGACAAATTTTCTTCCTTCATTTTTCACATCAAAAAATGTTAAAATGCTGATATTACACATACCTCATACGTACCTAAACCTATTCACACAACATGCTACACTGTCCATGGGATACTAACAAATATAAAGATGATAGAATGAGCTCTAATGCTGGAATCATGGAATGAGACAAAAAAATGAAGCGTCGGTATTATCTGCAACAAAAGCAGATAAAACGCAGAGTGAAAGACACATGCAGAAGTGAGTCAGTCATGAAAATTGAATTAGAGCTCAATTCAGCTTCCAGAATAGGAAAATGAGGATTAGCTGCATTACACTTGAGTCATCATGCTTCAATAGCATTACCATTCATTTTGACATTCTTAAATTGATTTCACCCCACTTGAAGCTTGTTAAGACACACATGGTGGTTCACGGAGTGGTGAATATATACTGAAAGATAACTCCTTGAAATGATTGCATCCTTTCTCATGCTTAGACGGAACATCGATGTTTTAGCTCCTGCCAAAGATTAAGGAGTTAACATCTCGCTCTTATATTGTGTTCACTGAGTAGACTCTTACTGCTGATTTAAGAGGAAACCTGCTTTGAGATGTTGCACATCTTTCCGTCAGCTTGCTGCTTGTCTAATGGCACATTTGTCGTGTTTCTGCATTTGTGTAGCTTTAGTCTTGCGAATGCACTTTTCATTGTGGACCTTATTTTTCAGTTTAAATGTGAATTTGAAAGCTGTTTTAATTGTCTTGCTTTTATAAAACAATACTAACAGTCTGATTACTTACAAGATGGGAACATGTTCTTATAACTGGACTCCACATGGTCGGACCTTCATCAAACCCCACATGTTTGATAAGAGTCCGGACCTGAACTCATACTCATTAGAAATATTGATTATCAGTCATAGCACCACCTTGTGGTGACAGGAAATGACTTGTTTTGAACTTTTACTAAACGAAGAGGGATGACTGGATTGATTTTCAGACGCCCTTGATGATGCATATTGGAGGACATGGTGACTCTTCATGGCATGGGGTGGAAGGGGCGGGGCTACGAACTCCATTCGCCATCGCATGTTTGAGGGTCTAAACATCTTCAAAAAATCATGGAACTTTCCGTGTGTTTTCATGAGTGGAAAAGGAGGGGCTGCAAATGTTGTGATCTCGCCATCAGGGACACGACTGTTGTAACTCCACGCAACATTTACAGATCTTTCTGAAACCGAGGAGGTTCAATTAGAGTGCGCACCTGATGGCGCTTACAATACGGCGAATGCTGAACACCCCGACGCGCGCAGGGTGCAAGGGCCCATTCAATGCTGCTGGCTGCGCCTGTTAAATGTTGTGTTCTGTGTACAGCACGGCACAGTAAAGCAGGTTATATAAATACAATGACTGACTTGTTTTCTCAGGTAGACAAATCTCAACGATTTTATTTGATGTTTAGAGGAACACTCTAGGGAATCTTATAGCAACCATGATTTCAAGCCAGAAGGTATGTAGTCAGCAAGAAGAAATGTCTGTATGTTCTGCTTCCAACACCACACTGATTTTTTTGAATTACTTTTGTAATTGATAAAAAGCATCAAAGCATGCACAATACGAATGACATGCCAAATGATGGTATTTCTCAGTAATCCTTTCTGAGACTTACCACACTGAGAAATATGGTGAGTCTGCCAAAAGCCTCCTTACCAAGAAATAAAAGAC
>CAAKHC010006950.1:5901-24187 GCA_901007825.1 Macroramphosus scolopax
AATCCCTTTCGTGGCAGCCGGTTCAGAGTTGGTTATTGCAAAAAAAGCACTACATATATCATAAAACTTAAGTGATTTAACTTAAAAGTAACACAAATAATATTCACAGAAACATTATTTACTTTCGAGTAAAATTCTCAAGCTTGTCGCTATAAGTAACTAAACTACTCGTTACAATCTGAATTACATGATAGGTGAATTAAACATTAGAATGAAGAGACTGTGCCTTCACAATCAAACGCATACAGTAAGTGACAATAATTAAAGAATAATTAAACGGTTCAAATCAAATATTTGGTGCAGCTAATCAAAGCTACAATGTTGCAAAAAATGAAATATGCAGGTTAATGTTTTCTATTTAGTCTTTGTATCACAATCTGTGTTAATTGCTTCGAATGAAAATACTCTCCATTAATGCAACATGTGTTAACTATAATAATGAAAAACCCAACTTACCTTTTTTTTTTATCTCTGCAGAAAAACCTGGTGAGCAGAGCAGCGACCGTCTTTAAATGACAAGAGGAAAACTGAAGTCCAATTTATTGGCTCCTATTGCCATCTGTGAGTGGCTCACTAAAATAGACACCTCTGCGGTGGCACTGTTGATCACCGGCACACGGACTGCAGATTAATATGATAATCCAGTCATTCAGGAAAGTCCTTTTCTTTCGTTTTATTCTGTGAACTAATTATTAGGACTGTTATTGAAAAAGATTACAAAAATGCAAAAAAAAAAAACAGTAACTGTACACAAACTTAAGAAGCAGAAAAGTGGTTGCTGTTGTTTAATGAACATCCCGTGTATTACAGATTTTAAGACAGCGCCATCACCTGAGCAATACACACACTGCACTTAAATTCATGAAACTAATCAGCATTTTCTTACAATGCATAATATTAATTAGCAACATGCAATTATTATACTTCTTACAGTGGTGTTGTTCATACACATTTATAGGAACTCAGTGGTACAACTGTTTCGGTCCAGTATAACAACGAAGAACAAATAAATAGATTTGAAGAACACAACGAACTTGGATCAGGAAAAGATATACACTGTATTTGCAAACTCTAGTATGAGCAGGATGATGAGTTGTGAACGACTTTTCACTCGGGCACCTTCTTATTGTCCGGCATTAAACAGCTTCTTCCTGCCCTCCATGCCAGACATGGCCTCCACGTTCTTACGCCAGTCAGTTACTTCTTCTCTCTGTAGATCAGAGGAACAATACATTGTGAGATTGGTTTTAATGTAGTTTGGTATTTCGGGAGATGGTTTTTTGTGAACCGACAGCCTCACCTTTTCTTCCTCTTTCTTCACTGTCTTCAGATTGGCCTTGAAGTCTGACTTCATGAGTTTGGTGGTTTCAGTATATGACAGCATGTCGTCTGTAGTTTTCTTCACCCGTTTCAAGTTTGGCCTCTTCACCCCCTTCAGCTCATTGATCTTCTGCCTCAGTGACACAATCTGTGCAACACAATTGAATCATAACAACTTCAAGGTACGCCAGTAATAACCGTACAGCTACAACGTGCATAAAGGTTTGTAAGTGTGATTCTTTATTCAAATGTATTTACCTCTGACTCGTTTTTGTCTACCTTAATCTTCATATCATAACGTGCTTCATCTACAACATCAATCTTACTTTGCAGTTGTTTGCAAAGTTCCTGCAAAGGAAAAACAAATATCAGATTGCATGTAAAATGAGGATAAGGACTGAATCAAGGCTATTTGTGGTCTTGGTACCTGCAGTTCCTGGGTTGAAACAGACAGCTTTAGCGGAGGGAGACACTCCTTCAAAACTCTTTCTCTTTCGTTTTTCTTGTCTTCAATTTCAGTCAAAAGCATAGAATCTGCCTTCTTCAGCAGTTTGGACTATAAGATAAGACCGTAATGAAGTTTGGTGAATCACATGGTATGAAGGGAAATACTGCTCACATGTGCTCACAGGACCCACCTTCAGTAGCAGTCGGCGCGTGGCTGGATATTTGCTTTTTTTCTGAAATATAACAACAGGTAACGCATCAGATTTGAATAGATTTCAAGCGGCCATGAAGGTCGTTAGAATTCTGCATCTCTATCTATGATTGATAAATGATCATGAGAGAATTATGGTTTTCACTCACCGGTCTTCACCAATATGTAACATGAAAAGCAGACAAGAGAGACATTCATTTATTATTCAACTTACAAAACAGGACTGTTTTCATTTAGGAGCTAATACTCACCCCTCAGACATGCTTGCACTTTATAGTTGCTTTGGGAAAAGACAGATTTTTTATTTTACGAGTGCAACATTTGACTTATTGCACTTTGTGTACATTATTATACTGTTTTGTGTGTATACATATTAGTATTTTTCGCAGTCTCTTCTAGGTTGATGATATCAAGGAATCCAACCAGTTAACAGTTTATTGCGTTTATTCAGGGTTAATTGTCCTCTAGGTCATTTATGCAGCTCAGAATATTTCCATGACTGGATAATCTTTCCTATTATTGACTGGAGCCTGTTGCACAGCTATATTTGACCTCATTGCCCCATTGCTACACTGTGTCCGAGCAGCTGCTGTGTGGCCTTGATGATTCAAGAGAAGGCAAAGCCAGAGAAAGAGTTGGCAACCAATATATCAAACCAGTGCGCAACAAGTCTAAGAACAAATAACAAAAACAATTCATAACCCTGCTGCTTATCTAAAAACATTGTTTTAAGCCAGTGACGTACGTCCCTTCATCAGATCTCCTTCCCCTTTTTCACCCTTTTTAAGCGTCAATGAAGCATTAGCTTTAAAAGCCGAAACAAAATCCATCAGGATTTTAAACGTAGATTAGTGAATCTGGGTGTCAGTCCAGGACACAAGCATGTCAGTGCTTCTGGCACAACACGCTGATATCTCCAATTGAAATTGAGCCGGCTCGACAGGGTGCGAAATTCAAAGTAAACAAGTAAAGCAGCGGTTGATTTCTGAAAGCCCGTAGTCATGCCCTTCCATTCAGGCCGAGTCGCCAGTTCATTCGATCAAGCCATCATCACTTATCCCCCCCCGGCTTTTCGACCACTACAATGGGTCAAGCTAGCTGCTACCATCAGGAAGCACATCGGAGGGTCAAGCCTCAAATTACATTTCCTCACTTAGACAATCATCAAGAAGCTTGAGGTGTAAATACCAGACATAGTATAAGGGTGTCAGGGGCATGCTGATATGCAGTCTTTATAACTGCCATTAAATACAAAGTTGACTTGACCCAGAAAACTTATTGCTGTGGAGACAGACACTCTGGAATGCTTTCACGGCAGTCGAGAAGGCTTTCCACTTGGCCACTTAGTCCGTTTGTTATAAATTAAATTCACATTTCTTGTCATGTGCTAAAAAGGTTTTGATTCATTATTGCATGAAACTTACCTTCAATGTGTAGACAATCAGAGATGACAGCAACAGTGCTGGGTCAGGAATCAAAAAGCGCTTTGTGGTTATGACTGAAAGATTTATGTATTCAAAGTCTATTGTGAGTGGCTCGCTAGAATATACTCCCTGTCCACATGACAATTGGTGCATCACAATGCAACCCCTTTTTTTATTTGTCCTCCACCCATGACACAGTTCTTTCATGCAACTGTATTGCGGAAGTACACACCTCACTCATCTCTCGTCTAACTGACAGCTGAGTTTTCCTTTCTGCAGATATCAGGTGCTCAGTTTGTTTGCCTTTGGGGATTTGTGTCATGGGGGAACTGGCAAAACATCACAGAGCACTTCAGTTTCAGAAGCTTATAGTTTGAGGTTTACTAAGTTACAAGTCTTTTTTAGGAACACCCAGTAGGTTCTCTCTAAATGTGTGTAAATCTTGAGAGCTTTAAAGATACAGTAGGGAGCATCATATTAAGAGTGTTGGGCTGTCCGCCCCTAATGTAAGAAACAAGGAAAAGCAACTTCCTTAGCACCTGCCAGGGGGCGACACTCTCAATTTACTACACTTATTATATAAGTTTTGGGAGTTGTGTGATAAAAATCCTCATCTTAAACCTTCATGTAGAACAGTGAGGGCCGTGTAGAGGATGCTTTGTTGCTCAAGGGCGCCCCAGATATACAATATAGAAATAAATGAAAATACAAAAATATAAAAGGAACTAAAAGCAACTTAAATACATTTTAAACCATGTAACATGTAACATCCACTCAAAGAAAACTCGTACATTCACATGACGTCGCTACGGCCATGTTGGTGGGCTGGTATGGTCCCGCTGCTTCCTCTAATTGTTGCAGTGAGAAAAGCCCCCGGGCTCATGTATTATCTCATTTTACTGTCGCAGGATGAAGAGCTCCATAGATAGATTGAAGCAGAGTAGCAGCTCTTTCACGTTACAGTGACTCACTGTTGCTATTGTCTCATAATACCAAAGGGGTATTATGAGACGAGACGGTCCGGGGCTAAACTGTACGAGCTAAAATTGTGCCTTAATGCCACCCAGTGCTGTAAATCAGGTTGAACTGAATTGCAGGGAGTCTTGATCAACGTGAAGCACTAAACACATGGTTTATTACATGATGTCTAATCTTAAATGCTGAATGCATGAATAAATGGAAATCCTGAATACAGAATGTCACATTACAACTGAGTTTCTGTGCTGGATAAAATTGCAATCATACATGATATAACTATTTGGATTATAGACAAGACATCGAAGACAACCTCTACAATCTATTCTGGTCGGATTTCAGTTTGCACATGTCCGTCAGTGTTGGTGACGTGTGAACTGAAACAGTTGAGCTCATGTCCAGTAGGAGACGTAGTTACGAGACAAAGCGACAGGAATTAACACACAGCCGGGGCCATGTTTTTTTTCCTAAAGAAATTAACCTCTGGTACCTAATTAGTGACGAGACGAGGAGTTTGGCTGTCTGTTGGCTTCATATGTTGATCCTCTGATCTGAAAAAATAATCTGTATATTGAGGTGAGGTCAAGCTGAAAGTCTTTCAGCATCTGAATATAGAGTGCTTTATCAACACTTTAACTCAATTCATAATTTGACATCTGGACAAGATTTCACTCCACTTCTGCTGTCTACTTTTAAATTGAGTCACTGCTGCCCCCTAGTGGTTGTTTAATGTTTTGACAGAGAGGTTATCTTTGTTATTGCAGCAAAATACTGCACCATCTGTCCAAAAGGAGCAGATTCTTTCTGTTTTCTTCTTCATTCTATGTTCCACCTGTCTTGTGTAGCTGCAGAAACAACACCAGAATGATTCATGTTCCTTTTCTGTTTATGTTTGACTGCTGGACTCGCAGTTTCTTCTTCTCTTTGGATCCTGGACAAGAGTGTGGACTGCAGTCAGCTGGCGAGGATTCGATCTTTAGTTAGAAAAATAAACACTCAACATTTGAAGAACAGAAATATAAATCAGTGTGCTATCAGTGTGCTTCCGTCCTTATGATTCTGTTTGTGTTCCCATAACTTCAACTTTTTGCAGGGTTTTGACCTCTGCAGAATTAGAGGGAATTTTTTTTTAGCTTTCCTTATACTCAAGTAGCATTATTCTTAGCAAGCTGTAATGATTTGTGAAGGAAAATATTATAATTTGAATTCATGTGATTCAGTGTTTATATGTTCCAAGACACCGTGCTCCTTCTGGCCCAGAATATATGGGAGAGTTGGGATGGACTTACGTGGGCTTGTTCCTACTATAAATATGATACGGAGAACAAAGTCAGACGGCAAGTGATGATTCAATATGCAGTTTTGTGACCAAATTAAGCACTACATAGTATTTTAAAACCAACTGACTTGAAAATAAGTCAAGTCCAAGTTGTAAATCAGCTTATTTTTAATCAGAGATGATGGAAATCAGGTATTTAAAATAGCATCCAAATAAAATAGACACTGTCCTCTTTCCACAGCAGGTGTATTAACTCTGCGAGGATCATATTCTGGATGAAAATACAAGACCTGTTTTGTCTGATATGCATCATTTGAAAAGTACATGATGGCTTACTTTGATGAAGTTTCTTCTGAGGATGATATTCCCTCGATATTCAACATTAAAATAGTTAATGAAACAGTTTGAGGAACTATTTTCCGAAACCTGGACACTGTTATCGCTGCATGTCCAGTCAGGTAAACTTGCCTTAAAGACATAAAGACCTGAATGACATGTCATTTCCTGTTACTGAATTCAGTCAAAACTGAAGTAATTATACTTGGCCCCACACACCTGACAAACAACTTATCTAATAATGTAGTAAACTTAGATGGCTTTGTCTCGGCCTCCAGCACCACCGTAAGGAACATATGAGTTATCCTTGTTCAGGACCTGTCCTTTAATTCCCTATATGATGCACCTCTCTCTATCTGTATGCATTCATATCCATTTGAAGTATGTTACTAACTCTGCATATCTTTTTTCTCTCTCCATTGAAAAACATGGACCAGGTGTAGTTGAATACATCGAATGACTTCTGGAGGATGAGTTCCAGCTCATCAAGCGAAAGCATCCACAGAGGAAAATACAGAAGACTTGGAGGCTGAAGAGGCCTCAGCAAAGCACTATGAGGATGCAAAAACAGCCACAAACCACATTACATACTGTGTACCTCACTCAACTCAAATAATCATCCTGAATATTGAATATCACTTGTTTTTACCAAGAGACAACTCTAGTCTAGTTTTAACAGATATGCGTGGTTGATGTTTATTGGCTGTCTAAACACTGTTTGGGTCAAAGTTCAACCTCCTGGGCAAAGTTTCCAGCACTGTTGTTGCACTGTAGAAGGTAAGTACTACGTTCTTGTGCCGGCGCTTCCTTGTTATATCATTAGATCACTGATTATTATGAAGTCACAGGGATTTTGATAAGACAGGTGTTGACAGATGAATGACGCATGTTGCTGATGTTGATTTGTTTTATGGTGCTTTAGATTGATTCAGGTTTCCTGATCTGTTTGTAGTGTGTGTAGTGTCTGTAACCATCTGCTCTTAGATTTGGTTTTGGATTTAAAAACAGATTTGAAATGGCTGTTAGCATAATGTTTATTGTACAGTATTACAAGTTTGTCTTTTTCTGTTTGACTGGTCAAATACATTTCCTGACCCAACGCAGTCTTTCATGAATAATCGCAGTGTAGTAAATCCAGAAAATGACAACAATGCCGACCCAAGCGCTGGAATTTGGGTTTTGGTTGAATGGTCGGAGAGGGAGGGTGGTGGGAATTTGCCCAAAGTAACAGGAGCAAAGAGAATACTAACAATGGCTGAATTGGGCTCGTGCCTTAAAGTGGCAGAAAATACACCACATGGTGGGAACCGGGAAACCTACTTGATATATCCTACGAGGACATGAGGTAATGTGCATTATTTTAAAATTGACAAGCACCTATACAGATTCTTCTTTAAGATTGGTCAAAGCAGAATCCCACCAAGTTACAGCCTGCAGGAGAGAAACTCAGGAACCAAATCAGGTCCTTTCACTGCATTTCTGTTTAATTCTGTGAGGATACAACGGTCTTCAAGTGTTTTAATTCAATGTGATGGACAATGTTTAAACTGATTTTGTAAAGTGGACTTACAGAGGTTGAATTTTTTTTGAAATGTCTAAATGCAGGAAGTTTTTCCCTTTTTTTTTTTTCTTTACTTTATTACCAACAATCTAAAACAACCAAAAATAAAACTGTTTGTTTTCCTCTGTCTCTATTACCAAAGTAAGATCTGCTGAGAACATCCCCACTTGTATAAACGACAGTTGTAACATTCCCAGATCATTGTTAATAAAGAAGGGCACATCATCTGGTGGACTTTTAATGTAATGTTTAATAATGGAATATGATCAAATGTTCCATTAGTTTCATTATTTCATGGCGTTTTGGCTTTAACTGTTTGTTTTACGAAGAGAGAGACGATGTCGTATCCGTCATGCATTGTAAAGATTAAATTTGGTATCAGGAACCTTACACAAGATCCAATCATATTCTCTTCATAGTTTTATATCAGTCACCTACAAAACTTTGTTTAAACGTAAAAACAATAATAAAAAAATCACGTCCAAATATTCTATTTTATCAAAGTCCACCAGTACTTGATGCGAGTAAAGAATACTGGCGAGACCATTGATTTTACAGTAAAAGTAATACAAATAATTGATTGCTCAAATGTAATTGTTTAATAGAAAGATCAGATGACACTGTTTGCCTCACTAAGATGTGAAATGCACCATGTTTCTCTCAAAATCTGAAGAAAGGATGCTGAAGTGGGCCCCTGCACTCGTCTTAAGAAGAGGAATTTCAACACTTCAGAATGGTAAAACTGATACAGCAATTTCATCTTCTCAAAATAACATTTGAAGTTATTAGAAGTAACTTGGAGCTTATTGTTGATGACTCTTCTCTTAGACAGCCTCTTCAGACTTCATCCATCTGTATCACAGGCGTTGGCAGAGAACAGGCCGGTGGTTGCACTCGAGAGCACTATAATCACTCATGGCATGCCCTATCCACACAATCTGAGGTATTTCAAATAGATAATCTGATACTGGCAATATAAAATAAATAGTTGATTTAATCATTGATAAAGAGCTTCAGAAGTGTATTAATACAGCACAGCAAAGGAGGTGGAGGCCATCGTGCAGGCTGAAGGAGCCACTCCCGCCACTGTTGGCGTGATTGAGGGCAAAGTCCATGTTGGTCTTTCATCAGAGGAGCTTGACCAACTCGCCCGCTGCAACAATTCCCTCAAGGTGTCCCGCCGGGATCTGCCATATGTTGTTAGCAAAGTGAGACCTCAGCACATTCATATCAAATATAAGCTTCTGACGTGAAGGCTCACCTGGTGTCCTCTGCTCTTGGTACATGCATCTTTCTTTTATGATAGTGTTTGTATGCTGTCTTGTTTTCTCAGGGGCTTTCTGGGGGAACGACCGTGTCAGCCACGATGATAGCAGCACATAGAGCTGGCATCCCTATATTTGTCACAGGGGGCATCGGAGGAGTGCACAGAGATGGAGAAAACAGTAAGCTGACTCGTGCAGAAATACTGATACTTAGAACCTAGAAAACACAAGCTGACCACATGGTGTTGATGTGTGAAGGTGAATCAACTCCGCTTTGACATTCGGCCATAAACAGTCGGGGGTGCCTGCCGGAACCACATAAATGATCCAGAGTAGGCCATATGAAGGCCAACCAAACCTTTGGCTGACCGTTCCCTCTGCAGTCGGACCTCCATGAATAGTGACAGTACTGAATTGCTGCTCCCATGTTATGTTGAGAAAAATGTCTTGGTAGTATTTTTGCACTTAATAAATGATAATTTCCTCAGGCCTGGATATCAGTGCAGATCTGACAGAGTTGGGCCGGACTCCCGTTGCTGTGATTTCTGCTGGCGTCAAGTCTATTCTGGACATCGGTCGCACCCTGGAGTTCCTTGTAAGAACATTGAGATTAATTTGACATTAAGACATCACAGATGTCTTATTGTCATAACATTTGTATTAGTACGTCAGCAAGCCATTTATTTATAATCAATCTGTAATTAATCGTGCTAAGTTGACTTTCATTAAGATTCTTAGGCTGTTGCTATTTTGTATGCTATGTGCTTTCTTGTCAGGAGACACAAGGTGTCTGTGTTGCGACTTATGGAACATCAAAGAATTTCCCAGCTTTCTTCTCTCCGCAAAGCGGATTCACTTCGCCATACCAAGTGTCCAACGCTGAGGAAGCTGCAGAACTCATTGGTAAGTTAACACTGTAATAGCTGAACATCCAACCTAAAATCCTGAATGTCAACACTCAATGCCAAAAAAAAAGACTATGTTTCGTTTATATACCTACTGGGAATCTCTGTATTCTCTCCTTCAGCAAGCACGCTGTCGCTGGGTGTCCAAAGTGGTATCCTGTTATCTCTGCCCATCCCAGAGGAGCATGCAGCTGAAGGCCAGCAGATCGAGCAAGCAATACAGACTGCGGTGGCTGAGGCGAGGTATGGAAAACCTTTGTGTAACTGTTTATTGGGCAGAAATCTGCTTCTCAACAGCCGTATCCTGGTATAGAGATATCTGAGGTACATCAGTCTCCATCTCTGAACTGAACTGTCCTTCTCTGTTTAATTCAGTGTTAAAGGCGTCACAGGAAGAGATGTGACGCCATTCATTCTTCATAAGGTCAATGAGCTGACTAAAGGAAAGTCCCTTCAGGCCAGTATCCTTCTAAAAGCTGTTTTATAGAGAACATGATCATAATCTTATGTGGCTGACAATATAACAACACAGTGGCCTATTTGGTCCCCTGTTCATGACCTTTGACCTACAGCATATATACAACTATGATGTCCTTAACGTCTTAGATATTGCTCTCATTCACAACAATGCTAAAGTGGGCAGTCAGATAGCTTGTGCACTATCAAAACAGATGAATAGGAGGAAACTGAGACGCACAACTCACCATCATGGAAAACAGTCTGAGTCAGATATTGTGAGTATTAACACTTATGCAATGGATTTATTGTCATTCTTGGTGCGAGTCAAGACAGTTATGACCATGCTACACAACATATGATGCTATTCTCTTGTAGGTTGTCATAGGGGGAATAAATGTGGATTTTATTGCTAAAGGAAGAACAGACACACTGCTAGTAAGTTTAAATCCGTAAGCAGATATCTACAATACTTCAAATCCTGGTAGATCAAATTATAATTGTTGGAAAATAATTGTTGTCTTTTTGAGTTTGGACAGACGAACCCAGGAAAGGTTTGTCAGTCGTTTGGTGGTGTCGGGCGAAACATTGCCGGTGGGTTTTTATCTGATTATGTACATGCACATGTTTTCATTAGTGAGTTAAATCTGATGTAATTGTCTTACTTCATGTGTTTGGTGTTTTCCTTTAAGATTCTCTGAGTCGTTTGGGCCATAGACCCATGTTCATCTCTGCCACTGGAGCTGATTCACACAGTGATGCAGTGTTTAACCACTGTAAGCATATGGTATGTGAACAGTGTTTGCTGTCATCAACCAAGACTCCAATTCTGTTTACCTGCATTGGTTATGGTATTGACTTGTTCTTATTTCTGTAAGAACACAAGTGGCGTGGCGAGGTTAGAAGGTCAAAGTACAGCTACTTACTGTGCTGTCATCACCGAGAGTGGAGAACTGAGTCTCGGATTGGGTGACATGGACATTCACCAACAAATAACAGAGCATTATGTAAGTTGTTCTGACAAAGGTACACATTTTTGGCTAGGCTATGTTTTCATACCATATTCAAAACCAGATAAACTATCATATCCCAACTATCTGCACTAACATAGCTCTCCAGTCATGCTGCATTGCAATGGATGCCTATTATTCAAGATAGAATTATTACGTGCACATGTGCATCCAAATTACAAACTATGTCTGTACTCTGCCTTTGATTATCCTCTTATAGGTGTCACAGTTTGAGAAGCAGCTTTCATCAGCCCTTCTTGTGTGTCTCGATGGAAACATCCCAGTCTCCACCATAAACTATGTTTGTTCCATTGCCAAAAAGCACAACATCAATAGTAAGCTTGGAGAGATTGTCAGTGAATGGATGGTAATGAACAGCAGCTTCCTTTGATTTTGATGTAATACCATCAGTGTGTGGTACAGTTTGGTATGAGCCAACAGATTCGGAAAAGGCTTGTAAGCCTTTCCTGTCCAACGCCTGGAAGTCGCTGTCCTATTCGTCCCCAAACCTGGTTGAGTTGTGCACCATGAACAAAATATTGGGCATCCAAACACCTGAAGGTAACTGCATGTCTACTGAAAGAAGTTAGAGAGTATTTAATGGTGAATATTTATGTGCCTTATATGTTCTCCAACTCTTGTAAAAAATACAAATGTTGTGATACTTGCTGAGGAGAAGCTTTTGTCTTGTGGGGTGGCAGTGCTGCCCAGCTCCCTCGACAATATGTTGAGTGTTGCCACGGCTCTCTCACGCCCTCTTCTGGAGCATCTTCACTGTCTGGTGGTGACCCTGGGGGCTTATGGGGTGTTGGTGTGCGGAGAGCATGATGCAGGCTCAGTCAACATGAAGCCAAGAAAACAGAAGAAGGCAAGAACTGTCTTAATTCATACTAGTGGTATGATGAATATAATAACAATACAATGTGATGTTCACTGTGGCTGTTTTTGCAGAAGAGGAAGCTTTGTGCTCTACACTACCCAGCGCTGACTGTTACTGCAGAAGAGACAATGAATGTCTCAGGAGCAGGAGATAGGTGAAAAAACTTACTCAACCAAAATTTTGCATCTCATTACTATTATTTAGTTTCTTTTCAACCTGCTAGAGCAGTTTTAATCACTTTCAAGTCACAACAATCACAACAATCAAATACAAGACACTCATCTTCACTGTGTCTCCAGTCTTGCAGGTGCCTTGATGGCGGGCATGGTCCAGGGGCGAGAAACAGACTACTGTGTTCGGATGGGGCTCCTGGCTGCCCGGTTGTCACTGGCATCACCCCACCCCATTGCCCCCATGCTTACCTTAGACTCTGTGGATCCCAATAATATCCAGCATCAGGAGTGGCCCAAACCAAGCTTCATGTGGATTGACTGAAAATACACTCCGGTGTGAATAATCCTAGGAGAGTGTGAAGATCTGCTTTATTAGGCATTGGTTTTTTACTTACTTTTTTGTATTTTATGATTTTTATTTTTGATTGGATTTTTGAGGTACTCAAAAGTATCAACCATAATAACCCATAACGAGTTCATTGTATTTGAAATGAACATCAGCAAAATGACTAACAACTAACTTGTTGAATAAATACTTTGCAATAAAAAGAACAATTCCCTTTCGAAACATGGTGGAGTGCTTGAGTGTGTGTACATGCTAATTGCTGTAATCTCATTTTAAATTCCACCTTTATCATACTTTCTTTCCAACGGTCAAGAACAAAATCCCTGAAAACTTCATTTCCCACAAACCACCTGCGCAGACTCAGTGGCAGAGAGTACTTGCCCCACTACCTCCTCCCTATTTTAATGCTAGCTAAGATGGTGGTTTGAGCGTAAATTGTCTCCACAATACCAAGAAAAGAAAGGGGCAAAACACCGTTATAGCCTTTTAATTATAACATAACAACACATCAACGGTTATCTCAAGTGACTGTTCTTATAGATTTTGACATTTCAGATACATTGGCTCGCAGTCCCCGCCCAATTTGGTCTGACTCTTGGAGTGGAATCCTAAGCTAAATACGGACAGGGTAAGTAACGCTAACGTAAGCCAACTTGCTAGTGAGCTAGTTAGCCTCCAGTCTCCCTCAATAAATATAGGACACCTGTGTCTATTATGGTTTCGTTGACTGTCTGCAGGTTATCATCATATCTTGTAGATTGTTGTCCAGATAATCTTAACATCGTGAGAAAACTGTCAGTGGTTTACTGTGAACAACTTCACTCCAATCGGCGTTAGCTTGTCTAGGCCGCGTCGTAAGCTTGGCTCCAAAAAACCCGTACATTTCGATAGCAATAATGTAGCATGCTAGCGGTTATCATCAGGCAAGCTGTCAGTATGTAGGAGAAAACGTAACGTTGTGGCTTGCGTTTTATTAAGTGTTTCATGACGATATTACATTTAGATTAATCGAGACGTGTTCAGTTTTTATAATAAAACTCGAAGTTCCTCCTAGATACTCACGTGTACATATACCGGCTTCTTTTACCCAATTCGCGGCTACTGTTAGCTTAGCTGAACGGCAGTCAAATAACGTTAACATCTGTCATAATGTAGCGTTACGACCCACAGGACAGCAGTTTAAGTTAACATTACACATCTGGCTAAATCACGTTTATAGATTCGTACACGCTTTAAAAACAGTGTATATTAGCGAGTGAAACTGTCAGGCTGTCATATTGTGGTGTGTGTTAAAGTAATTGATGAGCCAAAGGCTGGCATTTACCTGTTATTGTATAACGTTATTTCATGTTTAGCGTCACTCCGCCGGCTTGTATTAATCTGGACTCGTCACTGATATCGCCTTCTCGCCGCAGTGTTGTCACATACAAACCAGCAACAATAGCGTATATGTATGTATACTAGCCGATTTGTCAGGTATACCTTGATAAAAAAATGTATCTGTATTCTCTGATAATGTTCAGTTTCGATTGAATCTGCTTTGGAGAGGTTTTAATTTATTTTAAGTGGCCATCTCGGGGCCTGTAGTTGTTTATGTTGCATTATTCTCGATCAATCTTATCTAGCTTTACCTAAAAATTGCAAGTGGTTAAGAAATCAAAGTGCGTTAGTGTTAGGTCCGATCATGGTGTTGATGTCAACCTGAATGTTTACTTCCACATTATCACTTTATTACTTTATTATATTATATTCTCCCCTGCTCTTAGTTTGAATCACAAGATGTACAATCAGTTCGCTTTATTAACTTGCAGTAACACAACTAATACAGGCTAAGTTGTGCATTAACACAACCTATAAAGCAGGCTAATATATAAACCCTGCAAAATATTCCTGTGAAGCTTGTAATGGTCTTTCTGTTTCAAGTTAATTCAGAAGTGTGTATATTCAGTAGGATGTCATTTTGCACCCACCATAATTTCCTTGAGCTTAAGGGGACATGAGGATGGCTTTTCCTGTTCCAAAAACATTAGTTTACTTTCATAGTGGTCTTCAAAACAATCAAATATCTACCTGTAAGAAAAACTGAGGGAGTACATTTGTATCTTTTTGCAGGAAAAACATCTAACAGTGATTCAATTGTCAAATCTGATTCATTTCCTGTCCGTAGTGTCACCTTGAAGATCTATTAAACTGATCACCGTAAACTTCAAGCTCTCAAAAGACCATAATATGAAATCAACAATTCTCTAAAACTTTTACAATAACAAGTGGACATTGTATCTTATATTAAGTTAGGATTTATGTCAGCACTGTATTAGACGGCATCAGTCACCAGGTATGCCTGATGATAAACTGTCAACAAAGCTCATAGCTTCCTCTGTTAATGATTATGTCCGAATCACCTGAAAGATACTTGGATGAATAATATTAGGAGTTCTAATATTTAGCCTCTGTATATTTTCGTAGCTCTGTGCGCTGTGATAGCCTCAACACCCACCCTCACAGCGCCATAGGATGTCCCACAGCCCTGAAATGAAGGATGACCCCATGGAGTGCCCCCTGTGCATGGAGCCGCTGGAGATTGATGATGTCAACTTCTTCCCTTGCACCTGTGGCTACCAGATTTGCCGCTTTTGTTGGCATCGCATCCGCACAGATGAGAACGGCCTTTGCCCCGCCTGCAGAAAGGTGAGGATATGAGATTGACGTGGTACCAAAGACACCTCAGTTCTCGGGGAGGATTTTCTGATGTAACAGCAGTGGAGATCTGTTTAAACAACCCCAGATGGTGATACTGAGAGTCCAAATGTTAATACAAAGGGGCTGGTCAATCCAAACATCAGTTATGATGAACAGTTTCAGCAGTTTAGCTATGATGAACTACCTTATTTACAGCTAATAGTTTCAGTTATCCTCTATATTCTAGACCGTCATCGAGTGTGGACAAGTAGTATGGGATTTAAATTGTGTAATATCTGCATTTGAAAAAAAAATCTGGATTATTTTTTTTTTCTTTTGTACAGCCATACCCAGAGGACCCTGCTGTGTACAAGCCTCTGTCACAGGAGGAGATTCAAAGGATAAAGAATGAAAAGAAGCAGAAACAAAATGAAAAGAAGCAGAAAGTGACAGAAAACCGCAAGCATCTGGCTAGTGTCCGAGTGGTCCAGAGAAACCTTGTGTTTGTGGTGGGACTTTCACAGCGACTCGCCGACCCAGAGGTGAGGACCGTGTCCCCACTAACAAGCTCAGTGATTAGTGCTACCTGTGACACCGGGGTGTTGAACTGTTGTTATATTAATTAGATATGAAACGGCAGTGGCTGTGTGAAACTGAAGGTACTAGCTGTTCAATATGTCTTGGACGTCCAGATACAGTGAAAATTAGGAATGCTTTGATAAGGAGGGATTTGAATGCATATTAAAACATCTCAGTGTAACAACCCACTGAAGCGTTTGCTTCTTTTGAGAATGTGTGAACTGGCACACAGAATACCCAGAATGTTGTCATAAGTGTTTCCATTGTACCCACAGGTCCTAAAACGACCAGAGTACTTTGGGAGGTTTGGGAAAATCCATAAAGTTGTCATCAACAATAGCACATCGTATGCAGGTTCACAGGTGAGACAGGTTGAATGAGATCAACAGTGGATTTGTCTAGATTAGATTTTCTTAGGTTTTAAAGTTATCTTAGTGTCAATCAATCAATAATGTAAATAATTGTTCATTGTGACGTATGAATGCTTTAAACAGCTGCTGTGGATTTGTTTACTTGCATGTTTACATGAATTTTCATGTTCTTCAGGGGCCCAGTGCCAGCGCGTATGTCACTTACATCCGCTCTGAAGATGCTCTAAGAGCAATACAGTGTGTGAACAACGTGGTTGTTGATGGCAGAACACTCAAGGTGAGGAGTTCAACTCAACAGTTTTTATTGTAGTTAAAAAGAGTTGATTTTGTATATGGCTATCATAAGTCCTGTTTTTAGAACATAAATTAGATAACTTTATTCTTTGCTGTTTAATACAGTTTGGAATACATATGCATCCTTACAGTAAACAACTGACTGATATTATATTAAACTGAGGAGATTAAAATCCATGAAAATTGACACTTATAAGGTGTAAATGTAGTTCAGAGTTTCCTTTTCTGTCTTACGCTTGCAGGCTTCTTTAGGCACGACAAAGTACTGCAGTTACTTTCTCAAAAGTATGCAGTGTCCTAAACCTGATTGTATGTATCTACACGAGCTGGGGGATGAAGCAGCTAGTTTTACTAAAGAGGAGATGCAGGTAATGTTAATCAATCATTATTTTTTTATCCATGCTTGGAGGATTATCAGAATAAAAAGGCTTAATGTTGACTCATTTGTTTCTAGGCGGGAAAACATCAAGAATATGAGCAGAAACTCCTCCAAGACCTCTATAAAATTAATCCTAGCTTTCTACAACCTCCACCCTGTGGAACAGAGAAGTCTAAGAGTAAATCAAACCTAACACAGAGGTCAGTTTTTGAATTTATTCATCTTCAATAATCTTCCTCTTTTTACTTCCATGTTGCAACCTAATCACAGTGTAAGGCCCAATGCTTAATGTTTCTCCTGTCTTCTACCAGAACCAACAACAGCAATGGTAAGGATGGGTGGCCAACATTGTCAGTGCACAACAAACTGGCCAACGGGCTTTCAGAGGACCGCAAGTCCCCTCCGCTGCTAGACTATCTAGACCAAGAAGTCCTTACTTCAGATGGGCTAGATACAGAGCTGGGTCCTGGCCAGTGTACTGCCCTTTCCCCCTTCTCCTCTAACTGCGACAGTAACAGGTAATACAGACCAAACCAGGGCGACAGGGTCAACATATGAATTTTATTTATTTTGCAGTAAGCTGTATTTGTTTTTTAATTTTTAATTATGTCTTGCTTCAGTCCCAGTGACAAGCCTCCAGAGTCTATTGGAATGGTGAATGGAGAGACTTTACAACAGGTAAAACCACCTTCACCTTCACTTCACTGTTACCTAATTTGAAACTATACTGGAACAAATCTAAGAAGGAAGCATATTTAATATACAAGGCTATTTCTTTCTCTCCTCTCTCTCAGATGCCCACAAGTGACTCCCCCTCCCCTCCCCCGGGTTTAACCAAGCCGAGCTTGGTGGTGCCCATCAGTGTGTTAGACCTCACAGCGCGTTCGCCCTTTGAGGGTGCGGCAGCTGAGTCTCAGTCGCTCTTCTCAGACAACAGTAACTTCAGACATCCTAACCCTCTGCCTGCTGGCCTGCCCCCCTTCCCCAGCTCCCCCCGGGGAAGTTCTGACTGGCCCATGACCCCTGAACCACAGAGCCTCTTCACGTCAGGTAATTGAAATTTTTCATATATCCTGAATGCTTATTAGTTTTTATTTGTAAATTGTGTTCTTAAATTGTGTCCCAAGAATGTTTTATTCCTTCTTGGGACCTGAGGTCTGGGTGTTAGATATTACTGAAAGTTACTATCCTATTTTTGCACCTCAGGAAAACTCTGAGTATTGAGTGCAAGTTTTTCACCTGATTATACTTGCATAAGCAGCGTGACAATATACATGAAATCAAGCTGAAGAAATCCTACTACTGATAACTCTCTATCTCAATTAGGAATATTATACATCAATAACTTTTTGTGTCTTTCCTCTCTTCACAGACACAATACCAGTGTCTTCCTCCA
>CAAKHC010006954.1:0-10967 GCA_901007825.1 Macroramphosus scolopax
TGTAGAGACAAAATCTGAAATATTTTGTCATTGTTTTGACATTTGCAAGATATTTGAGGAGAATTAACCTGAAACTATATAAAACTGATGATACGGAGAGGAGGATGGTCTTATCTTATTTATGTGAGCCTTCAGGTAACAGTGATAAAACTACATCCGGAATTTTTGAGCTACGTTTCCCAAAAATATAAACTCACTACTATTTTACGCCTTTTCAAAATAAATGTGAGTGGTAGACTAACATTTAAATTTGGCATAACAGCATATTTGCAGCCTCCCCTGGAAGGCATTCACACTGTTGATGCAAATTATAATTATTTGTTTTTAACAAAATAAGGAATTTAAAATATGTTTAAAAAACGATATCTTAATTTCGGTTATAAAAAAAAAACATTTTGCAATTTGCAGTTTTCCAGCCGGCCTGTTCCGGGATGATATGTGTACTGTGAAGGCGATGTTTCCAGACGGCTTTGAGCTGAGCTGTGGTGCACCATCTGTAGCAGCCGAGGGGACAACTGTTGCTCATTAAATTAGCCAGTTCCATCATCCTGATGCATCAGAGGAAGACCTGGGATCTCTGTGACCTTTCTCTCCCCCACAACCGAGCCCTTTCCTTCACTAATATAGATGCAAACTCAAGTAGGTCAAACACCAGGTATAAATCTTCCTTGGCAAGCCGCTGCGGCGTTTGCCAGGTATGCACTGCAGGCTGGCGTGACGGACTGTGAATGGAGGTGTGGCTCATGCATGAAGTGGGCACGCTGTTGCTGCTGCCAGCAGGCTGGGACCAGCTTGCCACTGGCCGAAGGGTTTGCCACCTACATGGGGACCAGTTGGCTGATACAGAGTATTACTGAAAAGAGATATTTGTTATCAGAATCGAGCTGACGGTGCATTCATAGGAACAGTTGGACATAATTAAAGGCTCCAGTAGTTGTTTCACTTTCAGGACATGTTTCACCGTCTGTGTGTGTCCATGAATCCATTGAGTCAATATTATCAATAGGTACCAAAATTATTGGAATCAATCATATATTGAACGTCAACACGAGAGAATCCGACTAGGCAATTCTCCTCGTTAAAGTCCGTCAATTTGAATTGCTACTTTTTGCCACTGACGTGCTCAGATTGTTATAATCAGCGTCTGACAACATCACAGGAAGGATCCCTGTAGAGAGGCGTGTGTCGAAGTCTCGCTCTGAAATCGCACAGAAGGCGAGTTGTTGCGAGAAGACAACAGTGTCGCCTGGGACGGAGTTGGAATAATGTAACAGAGAGGGATTAGTGTCGGCTACAAGTCTAACAGATAAATAGAATAAGGCAACAAACTTTGAGACGCTTAAGAGACGACCTTTGGGCGATGAGGACACAATGTAGTCGTGGCTGGTTGTGCTACACCTGGATACGATACCTGGCCTTCATCTTCAGACAAATAGGAGAAGAAATCTTCTTATTCCTGAAGAAAAGTGTTGTACCTAGGAGGGGAGTGTAGTAGACAAGTGGAAGCAGCATGAAAGCACGGCCGATATCAATCTAAAACGAATCCAAAGCTCGGAGTGATTTGCCATCGTGTAACATTGGACTGTTAGGGCGATCACTCTTCCAGGAAATCACTGATGTGCATAAAAGCAGTAGCCTCAGATAGTCATGAGTAGCAGACGAACATCCAACAGGACTCTGATTCTGACAGGAGGCTCGTGCAAATAAAACACTTTGATGCGAACTCTAATGTGAACCATGATGACAGAAACTCATTGCTTACCTCAATCAGCACAACAACTGCAGCGATCAGTTCTTTTCCAGGAATTTGTGATGCATTTGGATGTAAAAATCCTCTGTTGATAGCTCCTCAAGAGATTATTAACGGACAGGGACGTCTTTAAATTCTCAGAAGAGCTGAATCCCTTGTGTGAAAGAACAAAATAATACACATTCCTGTAAAAATCTCTCTGTTGATGTGATTGCAGGGAATTTCACTGGGTGAAATCCTTCATCTTCCACAAGGGGAACAACAGGACCCTCAGTAGTCTATGATATGATGATATATGTATATGACTTGTCATAATGTTGCGAGCCGTCTTCTTTTCAAGCTTGCCTTGGTTTGATTGTCATCAGCCCATTAAATGTTCATTAACAGTTGTTATCGGCTCTCTACCTACTGAAACAGCCTATTCTTAGCTTCCAGCTGTGGCAGTAATAATGACTGAGGCAAAGGAGGAAATCCTACCATGTCCATACATGACAAATGGCTTCCTTTGGCAAGAAAGAAACCAGATGCACTGAGCTGATAGTTTACACTGGAAAGTCCACTTGACTTATTGGAAGATGATGAACAAACAGCTCTCGTGTAGCGTCCGTCTGCATGGTAAAGCTCCGGGATTATTTCCTTGCACATAACACGGCGTGCAATGATAGTGTAGTTTAACATAAATGCTTTCAAAGCTGCCTGCTGTCGTACAGAAAGCCTCACAGGAAGAAATACATGGATGAAAAAAAAAAAAAAGTACCACAAAGCAAAATCTTATTATACCGTAATGACAATTGCAACGTCTTAAATATAAATAATAATAATACTAATAAATAATAATATACTGAGGTTCCTGCTTACTGCAATAGTGAAGGAAGAAACCAGCTGTTAGTCACGAGATTAAAAAAAAATTAATGATGTAAAAAATGCTTAATATCAACAGTTAATGTAATAGTTTCTCACCACTGTGGGGATACGTTGAAGTGTGGTGCCACACCCTCTAGTGGCTTATAGTTATAAGGGTTCAATTTTTAGGTCATCAAATTTGTGGATGTCAATTTATCTGCAGTTACTAACTTTTTAAACGTATCACAAAAAAATGGAAATTTTGCTCTATAAAGTCTCACCAATGCAAAGTCAAAAATTGGGAAAGACAAATGTTCACTAATGCTGCTGCTCATACGTCGTATCGATTGCATTGATATATTTATATACGTCTCTGGTCGCCGCGCCGCCCGCCTCAGCTTCAATAAAAACCATAATGAAACAGTGAAATAGATATAAATGGTTCAAATAAAAGAACATTAAATGCCTTCATGGTTATTTCAGGGTTCTGTTTAATCACAACTCTATGAAATACTAGGGGCACTAAGAAACTAACAACATAGATAAATAACTACTTCTCCTCTCATAGGTATCTGAACTACCTTCAAAATGGAACGCTGGCACAAATAAAACATGTCAGGAGGAATGCACCCTTAGTTTCAGAGGTTGAGGAGAGGTTGCTGTGCTTAGCCAGTATAAAAAATTAAGGCCTGTATTGAGTGAGTAGGCCTGCAGCTCCAGGCAACGGTGATAAATCCACCTGTGAGAGAGCTTGTATCAGACAGGCCCAGGCCACTGGCAGATAAATCGACTGGCCCGTGCCCTGACTGGGAGACGCACCCCTGTGGGCTTCCCTGCCGCTGAGAGTTATATTTCCAGCTCTGTCCCCTCGTAGGTTGGAGCGGCGCTTCAGGATACGAGCAAGCTAAATGAAACACTAATGCACCGAGTTTCCCCATCAGAAATTTCCATAATTCATTTCCACACATTTCCTTGAGAGCACACTGTGGGATTTGAGGGAGGGGCCGGGAATCTAAATGTACCAGCTGTGTGAAAAGAGGCGTCTGATCAACAGCTCAGTGGCTGGGTCCAATGTTGAAAGCCTCCACCTCACCTTACAGGTGTATTCTCTATCTTTCTACAAGGTTTTTATTTTTTTTTTCATCACAGCGCCGACAGACTTAACGCAGTCAAAATGTGCTTTTCCTCCTCCCCTCAGCCTCTTTGGATTTAGACTTTATACATTTGAGAAAATCTATTATTTTATGTTGTGCATTTCAAAGAAATCCCTCTTCTCAGCCATTTCATTCTCATCAATAAAAAAAAGCCTGATTCTGCCCTTTCATTCAGCGCTGGAATCTATGTTGCATGATTTCAGGGGCTTAAAACCGCTTCAACACTTCTCTTTGTGTTCCTGGTTAAATGTTTCCCTCTAGTTTGTTTGCATTTCTATTCATTTACATATATATATTTAATTTTGTTTTGCTGTTAAACTTCTTACTAAAAACTATTTGTTCTGTGGACTAATTCTCTCTTGGATTGAAGATGTTACTTTTGATGTTGTTCTCTCAGACCAAAGGGTGTTTGTGTCTGTTGGTTTATTGAACCAAAGCCTGAGATGTTCAATATTACATCCTTCTCAAAGAGTTAAAACAAAATTAATATAAAAAAATAACAAGCTTTTGAATGCTTCAGAGCCGTATAGCTGCACCCGGCCTGTTTGTTCATAATTCACTTTAACATCCAGCATTTGGACAAAATAACAAGACCAGATAAAAAAAAAAAAAAGTGACGAAAATTCAAATTAGAATAACAAATACTCTTTTCTATAACAATAATATTTAAGACGGGTGCAAAAAAAAAAAAAAACCCTCCAAGAATAATGGAGCGGTAATGAGGCTTTGTGAATGTTGTTGGACGGAGAACAAATGTTTGTACCAGCCGTGTTTAGAACACAGAAATAGTCTGAACACCAGGTGCTGTAGAACAATATTCCCTGCAGTGTGATGAATTGGTTGACTAAAGAGGGTATTCATCCAAGAGCACCGTAGTCTGCTGCATGTGAGTGTTCAACCTGACACAGTCCAGGACAAACGGCGTGTTCTTAAAAATGCACGACACATCCACCTCATCATGAAGGTTGGGACAATTTGAACGTTTTTACATCAATAGAATTAATTAGTAGCAAAACCAATATTAGTCCTGTATGTGCTTGCAGTTATGGATTATATATGAAATCTAAATATATAAAGAGAATGTAAAACATGATCTAAATAAGGTTTATTTGCTTTAATGGAGTTTAAATAACAAGTTAAATATCTATTGATAAGCATCTTCCCTCCACCCTAAAGGGAATATCAGTAACCTCTTTCTTTCTTCTTGCAGCACTGTGCCAACGCCACAACTGACAGAGGGGCTTTAGTGGTTAATTTAACTTTAATCCTGGGTTCCATTGTCTGGAAAACAATCCTAATAGTCTTTTTACTGGGATGCTTAAGAACCAAGAAAAAAAAAAATACCACCAACCCTCCAGGGGAGCTTCTTCGCCCGAGGTAAGACACAGGTGGATGGAGCCCAGAGCAGGGTCACAGTAAAGATTTATACTATGTACAAAGTACAGAGCAGAAGAAAAATGGCTGTTCGTGTAGCGTCTCAGTGAAGCGAGCGAAACAGCTGTTCACGGAGTGAGGAAGTGGTCAGGTAAGACAGGCCTGGAAATAATAATCACAGGCCCATCTGCTGACCTGGGACTGCATGGCCCCTGGGCTCCCGGCACAGGCCCTCCGTATGGAGCGCAGCACAGCCCTCGCCCCGGGAAACCTGGCCACGCACACTAGGCTGCTGACACTGCCACATGCTCTCTTTCTGAGGCCGGGCGAGACTGTGCGCGCTCTCTGTACGATGCATTCAATATAAGGTGGCACTGCGTATACAAATCACTGCTATCAAACACCGTGCACCTCAGGGATATCTAACTTCAACACTTTTCTAACGTGTGGTGATGAATGTTGTAAAACTAAAAGTTCCATTTAAAGAAAGAAGTTAATTAGATATTAGGACAAAGTTTTACAGCAGAATGGTCAACAACAGCGGATCAAGGGCCAGTCTCATTCCAGCTGCCAAGCTGCTTAATTCTGATCATTAATTTAGTGACTAATAGCGGTGTAAGATGGCATTTTAATGTAACATTGGATTAAAACACATTTATCATATTAGTGTGCTTATCAGTGATTTCCTGGCTGTGCATCCCTGATGGGTTTTTTTTTTCTTCCACGAACAAATCAATATTGTGCTGTAATTGAGCGATGAGGAGGGTGAGAAGTGTGAACAGCCTAATCATAATTAAAGAGCAGGCGGCTGAACACGGGGGTGAAATAAGGCTCTGGAAGATAAACAGTGTCAATAAGATGTGCTGCAGCCTGAGCCAAAAGCTTTGTAATAACTTTTCCGTGTTGTCTGAACTTAGATCAGACACAAAATTAAAGAGATGAAGGTCTGTAATAGCCGACAGAAGAATGATGTGGAGAAGAGCGGGTTCAGCCTCCAGCAGCGACGGAGCCTCAGTTGATGGGGTATCTTTAGCACACCGGATCAACGGTAATGACATTATTTTAACTCATTCTGTATATACACAAACAGTATTGTAATGAAACATAATTAGTCTCCACATCCACTTCACAGTCTGATACATGATTCAGATAAACTTCAAGGAAACAGATGCTTCCTCAAAATCCACCTGCTCGCACTTAAAGGAAACACATATAAACAAGCACCCACTTAATCACTCTTCTCTGCATCTCTGTCTCCTTCACACAAACGCGTGCACATCACAGACACACATCCTTTTGCTCTCCGTGACACGCCGTCAAAGCGTGCTCCACAAAAGCACCTTTAATGCATCGGAAAGAGAAGTGGTAAACAGATTTGCATCACCACCCCACATAATCTGCTGACACCTTGAAATGATTTGTTTTATGCACACTTGGCCTTGAAGTTTGCAAGCAGGTTGTCAGTGATGATAGAATTGAGGTAAATGGTGTAGACTGAGAAAACAACAACTTTGCTGAGGTCCCCACTTTGAGTCGGGATGGCAAACTGCTTAACGCAAAAAAAAGGCAATTTTAATTGTATCGATTCAGCCATACAACTGTAGGAAATTTCCCCTCAAAAGTGTGCAAGTCAGCACAGTTTCTGTCTTCTAATGCAACCAAGAGGAGCGAGTTTATTCTGCGGCGGAGTCGACGGCACACAATCACTGGCTGGGGTTTTAGTTTCGCATCATCCGACACAATGCTCAAGTTATTTGACAGAGAAAGTGCAGATTGTTCAAAGCCCTTTTTAAATATGATCAGCATTGCAAAATGCAAACAGTGAGATGAATATGAATTTATTTTTTGCGGTTGCAACCGTATGTGAAGTGGCAAATAGCAAAATTGGGTCTTTGTTGTTCTTTTAATAGCTGAAAAAAAAAAAACATTTATTTATCAAATAAAGAAGCTTCAGAGAGGAACTCTCAGAAAATAAATATCTGCCAGCAGAAAACATGACAATTATCAACTCAGGCTAACAACTCTTTGAGTGTTCCAGGAAAATACTGAAGGATTTCTAGTTTCTAAGAAATAATGAAGTTATAACATCCACTGGCTGTTTGATGAGTTGTTCACACGCCCAAAATATACATGTCAGAAGGTTTCTGCTTATTGTCCTGAGACAATCCTGCAAACGAACACCTGCAGCCATGTGGCTGCCTGTGATTGAGTGTGACTGTCATTTGTACTTTAGAAATGTTCTGTTTCAAGATATTTAGGGCCCCTATGACGATTTCATTAAAGTTTTGCAGATTCGTTTTTTTCACAAATTTTGTGTTCTAATTGTATTTTTTTTCTTAATTTTGTGATTTAAGCAAATCAGTCGGTATCCTAAATATTGTCATACATGAAGGGAATGTATTAATGTGTGTGTTATCAATAAATACAGCTAAATATTGTCCCGACAGTAAACTTTACAACATCAAAGGAACATACTCGTTAGGCAACTATAGCATGGCAAAATAAATTCTGGCAAATTCCTTGATATTCAATTTCTGGTATCAAATTCTGCGACTGCATCGGTGGTTCGTGCATCACAGAAATCACAGCGTCCTCCTGCAGTGTAAACAATTTACATTTATTTTCTTGTTCCTACACTTGAGGTCAGAAGGATGTTTGGACACCAGCATGCTGCACATTCATTGACGAGAGGGAGAATTTCCTCGAAGCTCATTGAACATCTGATTTCTAAGAGGCGGAGCCTATGAGCATGATTTGTGACATCACAAATACTTTGGAAGCCATTCTCAACATTCACCACACACATTAGAGTACTTCTGAATGCCTTTATACATACGTATGTGGGGAACTTTAACTACTATTAATAGATATAACAGATACTAACAGGTGAGAAATTGTTTACCTTAACTTAATCTTATAATTCTATAACAGCAAATGTGGATTTTGAAGTGAAAATCTTGAGAAAATCTGCTCTCTTTCCAGATGGTCAAATATTTTAAAGGGGCATTTCGGTGTATATTTTACTGTGCCATAAAGGATGCACATACCTACTGTACAGCTTTTGTTCACTTTATACCATTTGTATATTCTATCTGTCGTTATGAGATATATATGCATACCTATACATATCTATGCTATAAAGACTTCTCTGTAACACTGTCAAATTCTTTGGATTTCTACATGTGTTTTTTGCAGGAACGTGCATGTGTTTATAAGTGCAGACGTTATGTGTATAGACATGCAAGCCAGGGAATGTTTGTGTCTTTGTTCACACACAGCCCATCTGACCGTATGAAGCTGCCTAACACTGACATGTCGTGGATGACAGGCACGGTCTGATGGGGATGGTCATTTCCCAGGTAGATCTGGGCACACTGTGAGGGATGGGTTCTGTGTGGCTGTCACAAGACATTACCAAACAGCACAGACTGCTCCACACACACCACATGCCCATGAAGATGATCACATTTGATACACAGATGACATTCTATCCCTGCTGTGACAACACGGGCTCATTTCTCTGCTCTGACATCCGTTGCTGTGTGGGTGTTATTCAAGTCAAATCTATCATTTTAATGGAGAAGTAGTCAGACCTGAGGATTATTTGAGGGATAAATATATCATCGCCTGTTTGTTCAGTATCGACCGTATGTCATTGCACCCTGACTGACTCTTTCAAGACGGATGTCTCAAGATACCGCAAGACATGCACGGATACAACAGGCCCCCATATCATCAAAACATCCAGTGAACAAAAGCAACGAGCCGGAGAACCGCTCGCATCGGCTCCGATAACAGGCTCTTTAACATAACCACAGAGGGATAATGAAGAGGGTAATTATGTTATCCTTAGTGAGTACAAAGAAACAATAGACCCATCAATTAAAAATACTCAGGACCGCTCTTGTTTGGGGCCATGAGTGTAACAAAGTGAATTGTCCACCATGATTTTAGCTTTTTTGCAAATGTCTTTAGCGCAGTAGACCTGATGAAACAATTTGCCAGCAACCAATGCACAAGGGCACAATGGAGTATTCCAGTATATTGCTTAAACCATGGCCTCTGAAAGCACCACTAATTGCATCTGGGATTTGGTTATCCAATCCCACAGTGCATTGCAGCTGAGCGAGGAGCAGGGGGGTGAATTAGAGGCTGGCGGGGTGAAGCTTCTGCTTGCTGAAGCCTTGACAGTGCTTTGTACTGAATGATTGTTCTCCAGACAGCTGACGGAGGTAGCGGTGCACGCGGAGTTGTTTGAAAGCCCAAAAGGATATGCGGCTGCATCATCAAAGTCCAGCAAGTCTTCCATGTGTCAGGGAGAGATTAAGCTCTTCCAGAGAGGGCAATGCCTCTGATCACTCTATTCAATCGATGGGATTTGAATAAAGGAATAAAAGATCAGGCATTGTGTATCTGGGTGCTGTGCAACCGCTGGATAGGATTAAGGCATGCTGGAGCTGTAACAGTGACAGACGCCATCAATCACAAGTTCCCCACACTAGTTAGCTAAAGTTGATATTAGCCCTAAATAGGACACATCTGTTTGTTGCTGCACACTCCCTGACTTTAATTAATTCTCAAGTCATTTTATTTTTAGGCACCGAGTTTTTATTTGTTGCTGCTCCTGTACATGTGCACAAAAAATGTAAATCGCATCCTTCCTTTGCTCACAGTCAGGGGCTCACGTACACTTGGATACTGCAAATTAAGCACACGGGTTCACTCGCAGCGGCGGAGGAGCACACACACACGGACACACACTCGCAAATACACAAACAATATGAAAGTCACCGTGCAAACAAACTTCGGGTCTGGTGGTCGGCTTCAGCCTAATTTTTTCTGGCTGAGTTCTCTATCATCGCCCGGCGTCTCCTCCACAGGCTGTGTCAGATAATAGCTTACTTTCTCCACTTTTCGAGAGAGAATGAGTCTATTCCCTGGGAACTGAGTTCAAGGGCAGGTCTGTGTTACCCGGAGATACAGACTCTTGCCAAGACCTTGGCTTCAGATCCTGAAAATGGCCTCGCACGTTTTACGCCTGATTTGAACATCCACTCCGCGCTGACCAGGAGCCCCGGCCCTCCAACATCAGGCTGGGGTGTGCTGATCCAGTTTAGGTACTTGGCTTGTCCTTGCCTCCTCAACCTCTAAGTCTAACCCACCACTACTTGTTCTGTCTTCCTCTTGCATCAGAAAAAAGTGCTCAAGTTGTAGCATGTAATACCAACTCCACTAATGGTCCCACTTGTGCTGAATTCTTTTTCTCTTTTGTCTTCTTTTTTTTTTTTTTTTTACGAGCCTTATTCTCTCCTCTTTTCACCCATCATGGCCCACAGTGGGACATAATTACTAAAATATTTTGCCTGGCTTTGCTCGCCTATTATTAGCCTAGCGTTTAAAGCCCTCTCCCTGGTCAGATGGTCAATGCTCGGGGGCAAAATGTCACACTACATGGGCACAAAAGGTAGCCAAACAATGCCTATTGAGGACCAGGTGCCATTGCAGTAATACCATTTGGCTAGCGTTCACTATTGTGGTGCACCGTGCTTGTTGATACAGCACATTAATTGCTAGGGGTTTTAAAAACAGCCATCTCAATTAATGTACCCGTGGACAAGGTGTGTGCACCCAACTACCGTAACAGTTGTCTGGATTAGCTCGCTGGCATCCTTGAATGAATCCCATGAAGACACAATGGCAGAGAGAAGAAAAATATGACCGCGGATACGACATAAAAGAACATGCAGTGGCACAGATGAAGCATCATTACAATGGCTTTTCATCATTATGCTGCATGAGAGAAACGTCCTTTTTTTTTTTTTTTTTTTTTTTTTTCAAAAAATTTT